>CAWUFQ010000689.1:52500-117500 GCA_963921405.1 Cepaea hortensis | reverse complement strand
ATGTCGCAGAAGATGTTAATCCTACTGTCTGTGATCACTCATCGTCTTCGTCTTCTTCTTTTGTCCTTAACTGCCCTGTGTCATGATGATTGGTTTCCGAACTAGGGCTCGCTCGGTCGCTTGGTATGCTGAGATGTTGTAGGTTTTTAGGGTTTTTGTGACTTCGTCGATCCGTCTTCTTGGTGGTATTCTCCTGCCTCTTGGTGTTTTCATTTTCATGTTGTATGCTCTTGCTGCTGGCGACATTGGGTTAATTCTTACTAGAAGTCCGAATCAGTTAAGTCTTTGCTTTGTAAATGAATGTAACAACTGGTGTTGCTTCAACTGTTGTGTAGATCTCTTCGTTTCTAATATGGTCCCTTCTTAATTTGTTCGCTGCTTTTCTCAGGCATCTCATTTCGAAGTAGTTAGATGTATTTCTTGTTCTTTAATTATTGCCCATGTTTGGCACTGATAGCACAACGTTGGTATAAAAATGCATTTAAAATGTTCTTCGTTATCTCTATGAGGATAGCTGGATGTTTCAGGATGGGTGTAAGTTAATATGTAACATTATTGGCTTTTTTAGTTCGTATCTCCATCTCTCTGTCTAATTTTCCATCTGATGTAAAGGATCAGTCATCTTCTTCTTCTTCTTCAGCGTTCCGAGCCATTGAGGTTCTTTGCTGCAAATACAATCATATTTACCATCATGTAGAAGGTCCTTTGCACAACCGCACAGAACGTTAATGCCGCCGAAAGGTTGTCGTACCTTTATCAGTTCTCCTGTCACGGTGGCTTTCATGCCAAAGGTGTCTTCAATGTCCTCCTCCCATCTCCGTGTTAATAGCAACCAGACAAAGCTTCGCACTCTAAACGCACAGCAAGTTTAACGAAAGTTTAACGGTGCACAAAGCAGTGGGTTTTATCATTGATCAAAATCTAACCTTTTATTCCCATGTTCCTGCTCTCGTTAAACATACAGCCAAAAAAAGTACACCAACTTTCCAAAATTAAAACTTCCTTGATGAATACCCAAAGTTCTTGTTCCCTTCCATGCATTGAGCAAGACAGCGCTACACCAGATGTTCACACACGGTGAATGGTAGACTCTGATGCTGGCTTCTTCTCCTGTACTAATGGCACATTGCCGTCTTGACAGTTGATAGTTTCTGACATTGTGCTACACAAAGGCACAATAACTACAACAAGACATGGGTGGAGTTATACCTCTCCATAGCACAAAGCCTGGACTGAATTGTATAAACAATATGTTGTCCATGCAACATGATCCCTCTCTCGGCCTGCCTAGTTCACTCCAGAGGAAAGGTAACCCCAATACATTTGGAGCAAGACCAGCCAGAGAAAATGTCAGATCAGCAAAGCAATACTCTAACTGTCCACATGTCAGAGCCCCCACCCTAGACCAGCTGCCAACCAAGGCTTATGACCTGGTCTGCCCTGCAGTGACATTTAGTCTTAGGTTATATTTTCTCGCACCAGGATAAGACTTATACCTTCCGAATTGCACCCCTCCACTCAAAGCCACTGGCACAATGTGGAGTTCGGGTTTGGTGAGCGTCGCCCAACAATCGGCGCTAACAGAAAGCAGGCAGTACCATCTTCGGTCACACGGTAGCTCAGTCATATCTGATTAAGACCTGACGGTAGGCTTGCCCAGGTTAGTTCTTCTGGTAAACTGTCAAGGTGATTCCCCGGTCCATTGTTGATCGCACTTCCTCTAATGAAAGTTATAATGGAAACATTAGACAACAGAAAAGAGAAAAATCAATAAGCACACCGGTTAAGGACTTGTCAACATAATCATCTCTATCGTTTTGTAGAAAGTACAATGGTGTCTTTGACAATATACAAGACAGTAAAGTAATGTTAAGTTATAGGCAACCATTTTCTTGCCATCAGGCGTCATCAGTAAGAGATGTTAACCGCATATTTTAAAACCAATTGGCGCACGATGGGTGATGTAGCCAATATCACGACGATCGCCGTTTCTTCCCAGACAATTTCCTGGTACGAATGTTCCGGGTCTAGGACCTCCCTACGGAAAAAGATCGTGCCATATAGGATAAAACCTGGTGCAATGTAGTCGACCCTTTTTCGTCTTTAAACCATTTTAAATCGTTGTCGAAAACACTCCAACCAATGTCCAGAAGGATATGACGATATACAATCAGAATTATAAATAATTGTTTTTAACTATTAGTTGAAGTTGAGAGTCACAAAAACAAAACAGAAACTAATGCATGAAACTATTTGATCATTTCAAAGAATAGGTCACATGATAATTTACTTAATGAAAATGAGACAAACAGATATGTGTACTGCTGGAGAAGGCAAGCAAACAGTGGAACATGTCCGCCAAGATGGCCAGGGATACAAGGGCTAAATGATCTTCAACCATTCAACTGAATAAGAATCGGAGATATTGGTACAGAGAGAAAGGTGAATCGGACTGCAAGCATAGACTCTGTCTATACGATTATTTAGACTCAGAAGAAAAACAATGAGCACTGTTATTTCTTTGAAGATATTATTATGTCTACACTGCAAAAGCAATATCGATTTATATATGTATATATTCATATGGGTCTCCTTGGCAAAGGCGTTACGGACACAGAAAGACATATATTTCTGCTTCATAGATTATACTACGGAGTTTGATGAAGCAAAACATGATGAAATGATTAAAATGTTGGAAGATTTTAACATTGGTGGGAAAGATCTCACAATAATAAAAAATACTTATTGGAACCAAGTAGCAGCAATTAAAATAGGAAGTAAAGAGGGCAATTATGAACAAATAAGGCTGGGAGAGCGACAGAAATATGTTTTATAACCGGATCTCTTCTCTCTCTATAGAAGTTAGTTGCATATTCTTTACACGACGTTGCAGTCAAGACCAGCATTTTTTCATTTTATTTATTTATTTATTTTTGCTGTTATCATCTCTTGGCAAATTTACGTTCAGTAGTTTGTCATTACTTTCTGACCGAACGGCAACCATACCATTTCGTGAAAAACCAATGCAACGCCATCTGCTGCCAAATCGCGGGCAGCTGTGTTTCGAAAGCGGGTAAGCTGTCTCACGAACTGCGTCGCCACGGAGCCGGTGTCTCCCTCTATAGCGAAGTAATAATGAGAGAGATCAAAGAGAAGCCAGTAATACTATTCTGAGATTATAATAGAAACTTCTCCAATGCAGGATGAACGTATTCCGAAAGATCTCCTATACGCAGAACTAGCCATGGGGAAGAGGCTATCCGGAAGACACCAAATGCGATATATGGATGTGTGTAAACAAGATATGAAAACCCTTGGTATGGATCCAGACACGTGGGAAAGAGTTGCAACAGACAGATGTTCCTAGAGAAGAGATTACGAAACGGAGTGGTGCTCTTTGAGCGCAATCTGATCCAACAAACTGAGGATAGGAGGCACAGGTATCAAATGCAGTCATTTACTGCGGGACTAGCCTCGTCTTAAGATGTGGAAACTGTGACAGAGATTGTAACTCTCGCATTGAATTATACAGTCACCAGCGGTGCCGTCAGGTGCCTCCCCAGCGGCACAACTCTGTAGTTCTACAGGACTTAAAGAGGCCTACTACTACTACTAATATAAGCAATATACGCTATGTAGATGACGTTGGAAAAGTATTCGCCAGAATTGTTCTGCGCAGACTTCAAGTCCTAGGAGATCAAGTCAACCCCGAATCACAGTGTGGCTTCCGACAGAACCGGTCTACCATTGATATGATATTCTCATTGCGACACATGCAAGAAAAATGCCGTAAACAGAATCAACCACTGTTTATTGCCTTCATCGACCTCACAAAGGCATTTGATTTGGTCAGTCGTGAGGGTCTGTTCAAGACACTAAAGAAGATTGACTGCCCACCAACTCTTCTGTCCATTGTGGAATCGTTCCGCACAGGCATGAAGGGTATAATCAAGTTTGATGGTGCAACTTCTGAAGAGTTTGAAATCAAGAGTGGAGTTAAGCAAGGTTGTGTACTATCCCCCACCCTCTTTGTGATATACTTTTCACTTCTACTGAAATATGCCTTTCGTGATCAGGATGGTGGCATATACATTCACTCACGCTCAGATGAGAGCCTCTACAATGCTCAGAGATTGAAGGCCAAGACCAAAATTAGGGGGGTACTCATCAGAGAATTGCTTTTTGCAGATGATGCTGCAGTTAAGACCCACTCTCAGGAAGAATTTCAATGTCTACTATCTGCATTCTCCAATGCTTGTTCTGAATTTCGTTTAACAATTAGCAAAAAGAAGACACAGATTATGTCACAAGCTGCACATAGGGTACCATCAATCTTTATTGACGACGCCGAACTAGAGATGGTAGACCATTTTACATATCTAGGATCAGTGGTAAGTAGCAAATTATCCCTAGATCAGGAAAAACAACATCCGGATTGGCAGCAACAACAATGAACAGGTTAAGAACAAAATAGAGTCTGGGAGAACAGGAAGCTTACTGCCAAAACAAAAGTCCTTGTCTATCAAGCCTGTGTCCTTCGTACTCTTCGTTATGGCAGTGAAACCTGGACAACTTACTCACACCAAGAGAAACGCTTAAACAGCTTTCCTATGCGGTGTCTGCGAATATTTCTTGGTATTAAGTGGCAAGGCAAAATCACAAATACTGAAGTACTGGAAAGATCAGGTTTTGTGACGGTTTATTCCATGCTCAGTCTTCGTAGACTTAGATAGATAGGACATCTTAGGAGAATGGATGATGGTAGAATACCAAAGGGCACCTTTTTTGGTGAATTACAGATGGGTACGAGATCTCAGTGTCGGCCTCTACTACGATACAAAGATGTGTGTAAACGGGACATGATTGATACAGGCATTGATAATGCACATTGGGAGCAAGTCGCTGCTGAACGTGTTGCATGGCGGGGAAACATCAGAAATGGAATAAAGACAAAGGAGAACATTATTGCAGATAAGTCACACACCGAGCGTGTGAGAAGTAAGATGGTGCATGATGGTGGAAATGACCACGTGTTCACATGCACCCACTGTGAACGAACATTTACAGCGCGAATTTGCCTTATCAGTCACATTCGCTACCGCCATGGGTAAAAGTTATTATGCCTTTTTGAAGCACATACTATCGTCTGTCAAGACGGCAAGGTGCCAATGATGATGTAGATGACACAGTATTGGTGGCGGATAATGCAACAGATCTACAACAATTATTGGACATTGTAGTAACGGAGAGTGCAAAGAAAGGAATATCAAGAACCTTGAATTTCAAGAAAACAGTAACAATGGTGATCAGTTATCAGTTATCAGTTATTAGTTGGGGTATCTTCATTGCACTCCGGACATGTCCATAGGTGCTCAGATCCTCCCCCCAGCATATGCATCAGCGTCCGGTGGCTAATAGTGCCAGTTCTGTGTTGGTTGACGAGGCGCTTTGTTTTCCCGATGTACCTCTCGCGTCTGGCTGTGCCGATTCTTACTCCAAGGTCTTTCGTCCTGGACAGCGATGTGGAATCACTGACGTCAAAGTCCTCTGTTCTCGCCATATCTTTAAGGACGTTAATAACATCGGCACGATCCATGGGCGGGCCATCTACAGGGGGTGCAGAGCCAGCCAGTTTGTCAGCTCGTTCATTTCTCTCGACTCTTGCATGTCCCGGGACGAAGATGAAGGTGACTTTACGGACAACAGACTTCCGCAGCGATTCAGTCCACTGTCTACGTACAGATCCAGCTTCGACCTTCTGAATCATGCTCATTGAATCACTTAGTACACACACGTTGGTATAATGCTGTGATTCCAGCCATATGAAAGCCTGTGTAACTGCCATCACCTCCATCGTCATGCTGCTCGTGGTCATAGAGTGGGCACCACTAGATTCTTGAACGGTTCGGCCCGCTGAACGGGCTCTAAATGCCCACGCACTTCTCTGCTGCTTTACAACAGATCCATCTGTATAGATGAGCACTTCGGGGCTATCTGAGTGTTCATAGATGAGCGCGTTAACCTCTGCATTGACAGCGGCAGGGTTCTGCTCTCTGCACCGTCTGTCGAGTGTGATAATGCAGGAGAAAGTGCACTTAAAATCTGGAGGCACCGGCACCCATTCCTTGCCGGGGTTGATACTGGTAAGACTGCAGACCTGTCTGACGACATCTTCCGCCCGACCCATCCATGATTTGCCTCTCTTTAGCCTGTCACCCTTTTCTCCAGATCTTGATCCTGTGTTCCATTGTCGGGAAGTCAAGGAGGTATCTCATTGCTACACAGCTAGTGTCTCTCGTGCAGCCCAAAATGATGCGCATGGCTTCGTTTTGTACCTTTTCAAGTCTTCCAATCTGTGTAGGGCTGACAGTGAGGATGGCCAGGGCATACTCGATGCGTGAAAGCACAAGTCCTTGGAACAGAAGTATTAGCAGTCTTTGCTCGATATTGGCAGTTGCCATGACTCTCATTGCTGACAAACCTTTTCGAGCCTTCGTTATGACATAATCGACATGATCTCTGAAGGACAGGCTACGATCAAGCCTCACGCCAAAAAATGTCAATGACTGGGTTCTACTCAAACTGCTCCCATCCATTCTTACTGCCGGCAGGTCTGTTTTCACAATATGGTTGTTTAGTGAGAACCAAGTAACCGTTGCCTTTGCAGGGTTGACAAGGGCATCGGCATCAGCACACCATGAGGAAATTCGATCTAGTTCGCCCTGCATATCATTGGCAACCGCCTGTCTATCTCGACCCTGTCGATACACGAGGATGTCGTCAACTAATGACAGAGTCCTACCCCTCCCGTCCAACTGTTGTTCAGTGATCGACACCGTATACACGTTGAATAGTACTGGTGACAGTGGTGAACCCTGCGGCAATCCTGGACATATCGTTGTCGGCTCAGAACACCAACTCCCGCATCTTAGCACCACCTTCCTTTGGAGCAGAACTGCAGCTATCCATCGTACAAGGTGAGGGTGCACTTTCAGTCTGAGGAGTGTTTGCATCAAGTGCTCGAAAGATACTCTGTTATATGCGTCCTCTAAGTCTATGGCGGTCGCATATGTCTCTTCTCTGACCTGAAATCCTTCGTAAACATCTTGATCAAAGACCGCCGCATTCAGCCATGACTCTTTGTTGCGTCTGAATCCTCCAAGTGTGGGCGGGAAGCCGCCGAGCTGTTCCAAGTCCCAAGCAAGTCTGTGTGCTACAATTTTCTCCAGTAGCTTGCCAACAGTATTCTGCATCGTAATGATTCTGTAGCCGCTTATATTGGAATGGTCTTTGTTCGGATTTGGCAGCGGCAGCAAGTAGCTGTGTAACCATTCTTCTTTGACCTGACCCCTCTGGATACTGGTGTTGAATTCTCTGGCCAGTTCTTCCATGTCATCATCTGATATCACCAGTAGGTCACCATATCGGATGCCGTCTGGGCCTGGGGCGGTGTTAGGTGATTTCTTGAGCATCGGACGCAATATCTCAGCTGTGATTGTCCATTCTTTGTCTGTCCCGACCCCCTCGCACAATTGAGAGAGTGTCGTTGTGGTCCTCTGTCTGGCGGGCAGGTCTTTCTGGTCAGTCTGTTCTATGTATCGTGGAAGAAGGGCCTTACCTTTATCCGCATCCGACTTTTTCCATGCGAGGTCTGTGCCTTGAAAGTCTGGAATACCCCTACGTTGTGCAGCACCGTTCATGCTCTTATGGAGGCGCCAGAATGTCGTAAAAGATCGCTCGGAGCACACCTTCCTGCAGAACTGGTCCCATTTCTCGGCCTTGGCCTGTTTGGCGCAGGATTTGAATAAAGTCGTCGTCCTATCGACCTCAGTCTTCAGGTTCGCCAACTCAACCTGTGGCATGTTAGCCTTTCTGGCCTTTTGCCATTCTTTGACAGCCTGCCTCTTTCCCAGCCATGCCTTCTCGACCTCTCCATTCCACAATGGTGGCTGCAACCATCTTTCTTGTCTCCTGTGGGAGGAAGTTAGTTTTCTTCTTCTGATCTTGCTTATGGCGTCTTGACCAGTGTTGTCGTACGGGTAGGCATTTGTCTTGTTTCTTTGACTCATGGCCCCGTCTTTGTTGATCAGGATGACACAAGGGTAGTGGTCACTATCGTGGTATCCCAGTGTGCCCCACCGGCACCTTGGTGCGATGGTGGGCGACACCAGAGCCAAGTCAATGATGCTGTCAGAGTCACCTGGTCGAGTGGCTATTCTAGTGACCTTCCCATCATTCAGACAGATTAGGGCAGCAGATGCCAGGGCGTCCTCCAGATCTTCTCCCTGTCTATTGGTGATGCAATTCCCCCATTGACTGCCTCTGGCATTGAAGTCCCCACAGTAGATGATATGCCTTTCATCCATATCGAACAAACTCTGCCATTGTCGCATGTCGACCTTCCCATTTCGCGCATAAACGTTCACGATTACAAGCTGCACTGGTGTCATTATTCTTAATGCCTGCACTTGCAGGGCATCACTGTTCCAGGAAGACATATCGATCTCAGACACTAGTATGCTGTCGCGGACCAGAATGGCCTGTCCGAGGTGCCGCCTGTTAAAGAATCCCTGAAATCCCGCGACATTGACTGTTCCGTCGCCGAGCTGTGTTTCTTGTAAGACTACAATATCGTGTCCGTAGAGTAGTTTTTCAAGAATGGGTCGGCGTTGACTAAATGATGCACAGTTCCAGTACAGTACTCGAACAATGGTGATATCAAAGATGAAGGTGCCACCCAAATGTGAAATAGAATTAGAAGGGAAAATACTTCACGAAGTGGATAATTTTAAATACATTAGGACATTTATAACATCAGATGGAAGATGCACAACATAGATTAAGAGCAGAATATGACAAGCAGATGTTGCATTTCAGAAAATGAAGAATATCTTATACATTAAGTCATTATCATTGAATGTTAGAAAGAGATTGCTGAAGTGCTATATAGAAACTGTTTAGCTGTATGATTGTGAATCTTGGAATGTATATGAACAAATTAGGAAGAGATTGGAAGCAATGGAGACGTAGTTCCTCATACGAATGATACGAATTCCTTGGACTGCCAAAGTAACTAACAACGAATGCCTGAAAGAGGCTAATGAAAACTATAACATTATATACAACAATAAGAAAGAGGCAAGCATATTGTTTTGGTCATGTGATGAGAAAAGAGTTATTGGAGAACATCGTGACAACTGCAAAGATCGAGGGGAAGAGAGGCAGAGGCAGACCAAGAGAAATTATGCTCCATGGAATGGGACTGTGGCGTGGAGGAATATCATCAGCAGAGTTGATCCAGAAAATTAAAAAAAGACCGAGATCTGTGGAGAGTCATGAACGACTACACCAGCCGTCATGGCACTTGATGATGATGATTACATTTTATAAATCAATCAACGTGTTATATTTTATAAATCTATAAACGTGTTAAAATGTATAATTTCTTCAATGTATTACATTTTATAAATCAATAAATATGTCATATTTTATAATTCCATCGTGTCCTTCAAGAAACAAATGAAGATCGTAAACTGATCAGAGACATTAGACGTAGACAGTCACAATTTTTTGGGCATGTTATGAGAAGAAATGATTTGGAGAACTTGGTGACAACTGGTAAGATCGAGGGGAACAGACCAAGGGGAAGACCTAGAAACAAGTATCTGGATGGCTTGGCCTTGTGGCATGGTCGAGACAAAAACACGGAACTGATCCACGACTCTGTTGATCGAGTGAGATGGCAGAACATGACCGCCCACGCTTACCGGCATGGCACATGATGGATGGATGGATCGTGTTATATTTTATAATTCCATTACGTTTTGTATTTTATAATTCACTTAAAGAATTATATTTTATAATTCCATCAGCATATGGTGATATCAAATATATTATGATGCATATAATATATATATATATATATATATATATATATATATATATATATATATATATATATATATATATATATATATATATATATATATATATGCTATATAATTCCATCATGTACATATTAAAATTCCACCAACATATTACATTTTATAATTCCATCAACGTGTTACATTTTATAATTCCATCAACGTGTTATATTTTATAATTCCATCAACGTGTTATATTTTATAATTCCATCAACGTGTTATATTTTATAATTCCATCAACGTGTTATATTTTATAATTCCATCAACGTGTTATATTTTATAATTCCATCAACGTGTTACATTTTATAATTCCATCAACGTGTTATATTTTATAATTCCATCAACGTGTTACATTTTATAATTCCATCAACGTGTTATATTTTATAATTCCATCAACGTGTTACATTTTATAATTCCATCAACGTGTTATATTTTAGGTGTGAGCTCTAGATGTCACCCAAGTTGGACGTTCTTCCAAGGAGACTGTTATCGTTACGGAGAGACAGCCGTTTCCTGGCCAGAAGCACAGGTATTGTCAAATATATACCCCTTGTGTGAGGTCTGCATGACTGTATGGATAAGAGCTATTGTTCTTAAACATCCGGTGTGCTGCAGCCGAGGTAGCGGGTTCAACCCCATCACCGGTCAGTTGGACTAAAATGTTGACTTCTCGTCATTGACTTTGGGACGTAAATTGCAAGTACCTCTGAAGTCGGAGTGGGTTAGCTTGATAGCGAGGGACACTGGTGACAGGGAAAACTAATCCACACGCAGAAATCAGTTCAATGCACAGAAGTAGTAGCACGTTTATGGACTACGCTTAAGTTCAAAGCGAACGAACGTAAACAATAACATAATTCCCACATGTCTCATATTTCTAAAACATTTGTTGTAGAAGCGATCAGCATACGAAAAACAAAGAATATTTTGAACTACACCCGCTCCATTTAAGGACACAATGAAAGATGTCTATAAGCTTAAGTTGACTGCTGCTTTCCTTGCAACGAATAATAAGAGGATGTTGTGACAAAACCAAGATAACCTCTGTTTTATGATGTTCAATAGTTTTTCTTGGTGTTCCAATGTCTTTAAGAATGTGTCATTTAATTGCAGACAATGGGCAGCATCTGCACGATGTAGTAGATGCGGTTGTTGCACACAGTGAACAACTGGGGTTATAATTAAATTTGAGAAGTCGTAGATTATGGTCCTCACTAGGAAGAAGGAAATAGCACAGTAAATGGGAATATTCTTAAACAAGTGAATCGGTATTATTATGTCGGAACTGTCATAACATCTGATAGGAGATGCCTTGAATAGATTAGAACACGAATAGCCATGGCGAAGGCAGCATTTTGCAAAATAAAAAACATACTGATCAATAACAAGATGTTATATGCAAAGAGAACAAGAGTGTTGAAGTGCTACATAGAACCTATACATTTGTATGGATGTGAAGCATGGACAATGAGCAGACACGCTGTAAACTATATGATGACTGTGGAAATGTGGTTTCTGGGGAAAATGCAAAGAATAACATGAACAGACATAAAACCCATTGATCAAGTCATACAAGAAACACATGAAAACCGTAAACTAATTAGAGAAATTATACGTAGACAATGGGACGCAGAGGTGTTTCCAAGGCACCAGGGCCGGGTTATATAATGGCCAAGACCTATTGACGCGGCCTCGTCGAGCGTCCTGGGCAACAGGTCCCTTCGGGGTCCTGGATAAAGTCAGTAGGATCGCCGATTCCTTCTAAGTCGGAGAGTGTCTGCCTGTACGGCGAGGAACCACCAGTCTGCACACCAATAAGCCAGACATGGGACAACGGATACTCACGCAAACCTCAGGTCCTGTATGACATCACACTGATGTTGGACAACAGGATGCTTTCATCCGACATACAGGACTTCGTGTTGGAACTCAAGCAAGCAAGCATACGTAGACAGTGCCATTTAGCGATGGATTAGTCAAAAAGAATCTGAGATTTAATCTCAAACCAACAGATAGAGAAAGTCACCAAGTGACGTGAGAAGGTAGAAAACGTCACAGAGGGATAGTTAGCAACAAGTCAGTTGAGCTTCGGCTGGCAGCATGGAAGGCGGCATGAGTTCGATTTGCTTACTAGCCAGATTAGATAGAAAATCATGTTGCGGACATTCGGACCTTGTGAACCCGATACTATTTCGAGTGATGTGGTGTAATGACATTCGAACCTTGGAAACTCGACATTACTCCGAAGATCGTGTTATGGTGATGTCAGACTGTTGTTCCAGTTCAAGTTAATCGTGACCTAAGTTGAGGCGATCGTTTAGCTACACCAGCGGGCACCCACAAGGACGAGCGCTATTATATTAATTGTACATGATATTTACAATCATGATAAGTTGCAGATCATGCACCATTCATACTTAGCATCATTGATCAGTATCATACGTCCATTTCACAAACACTAGATGCAGATTGTACGTCATGATTCACTCATCACATTGACGATGAGAGGGTCATGTCAAACAAACATTTAAAATATCATTCATGGGTTTATTTACGTCATGGTTCACTCATCACGCCGTCGATGAGAGGGTCATGTCAGTCATATAGTTCACATATCATTTTAACATATCATTCACTTACCATTCATATATCATGGTACGAGTGATAATAAAATATAAAGATATTAGATATTTTAGTTGGAATGTCAGAACATGACTACAGAGATTTGTTGTTGATACGATACAGATAATTTAGCTGCTGAATACAATCAAGTAATACATACACAATTCATTTCAGACCAACAAACACGAAGAACAGTACAGAATATACATAACTCTCTCTCTCTCTCTCTCTCTCTCTCTCTCTCTCTCTCTCTCTCTCTCTCTCTCTCTCTCTCTCTCTCTCTCTCTCTCTCTCTCTTTCTCTCTCTCTCTCTCTCTCTCTCTCTCTCTCTATATATATATATATATATATATATATATATATATATATATATATATATATATATATATATATATATATATATATATATATATATATAAAGGCTGAATAGCATGACTAGCATGACTGGGTGAAAATATTTGAATATTTCATATAATATGTTTTTCCAGTTATTTCAGGTTAAGACAATGGTGATATACTTATTGAATTGTATTTCATTATTTAATTTATAATTATTTCAGGTTATGATATTATTGGTGGAGTATTCCTGGTACTCTAATTGTGGTTAATACTGCGAATAATTAACCTCATACTAGTTATTGAGAAGGCAAACGAAATAGTTATACGCAATGGCAAGGCTAAGGCCAACACACAATCAGCCATCGTCAAGACATAAACTAGGCTACAATTATTGTCGTCGCGTAACACATTGAGAGTGGCAAGATGATTGTAAAATATATTTTATGTAATTATATGTTTATTATGTAAGTGATTGTACTATAATAGTTAAATATATAGAATTATGTAAAACTAAATAGATAAATATAAGCAGGATAAGAACCAATGGCCTCACACAACAAATTGAAGAAAATAGAAAGGACAGAAAGATTTTTACAATTCTACAGCTACGAAGGCTGAAAACCTCACCTATCAAATATAACAAAAGACGAAGTGTCATACGGTAACCGATAATGACAACATAGCAGGTTGAAAGAAGAGTCATAGAAATATATGTCAAATACCAAAACTAATACAGAGGGAATGGTGCCAGTTAATCACACGCGTCCCCTCGATCGGGTTTAATAGTTTTGGTTGGGGATGCTTGTCTTTATTGGCAAATGAGGGACTAATACTATGACTCATAGATTAGTTAGCACAATCCTCCCATAGGCTGGTGCTACACGACGTCTACCGGGGTTGTAGACAGGAGTGCGTGCCCGTAATATAATAATAATTTGTTAAAATAAGATTTTATGTGCGATTAATAGGAGACCATGCCATCATATTAACACAGTAGTACGAATGTGGAAATATGTTGCATACATAGAATACATGGAAAAATATGACTCGTTGATTCTTAACTGCTACATGTCAGGTTATATAAACCGACTGGCCTTTAAAATGTTTACACCATTTTCAAAGGGGGGGGGGACCATACTGCCATGTAGCGAGTCAGAATGAATGACGTAATGGATTATTCAAAAAGAATCTGAGATTTCATCTCGAACCAACAAATAGAGAAAGTCACCATGTGACGTGAGAAGGCAGAAAACGTCACAAAGGGATAGTTAGCAACAAGTCAGTTGAGCTTGGACTGGCAGCATGGAAGGCGGCATGAGTCTAGGAAAGGAGAGAACATTGTCAACGATCCTTCAAGAGATGGCAGTGGTAGCTGGGAATCACTTGAGAAAAGAGCTAGACCATTAAAGCGTTACTTTTTCCAGTCAGGACAAACAGCTAGCCTTGAATGTGTGAAAACTGTACTCGGCGAGAATAGCCAAGGTGACAGAGTGGTCAATCCGACAGGAGATATGGGAACGGACGCTAGGTGGTGAGGCATTGTCTGGAGATTTGGGAAGTGAGGTTCGTTCAGCTGTGTCATTATGTTCATTGCTACAGTACCGGCCCTCCCGGCAGTACGGGAACAGTACGCATATTTAGATTATTATTATTATTATCATTAACCTTGTCACCAGCTGCTCGACAGGAATAAATATTGACGTAACAGACATGTCAGCCGGCTTCTAGTTGCCGATGCGTTTTGAACGTGCTTCTGGCGTGCAATGAACATCCACCTAACATATCTTCTTCTTCTTCTTCTTCTTCTTCTTCTTCTTCTTCTTCTTCTTCTTCTTCTTCTTCTTCTTCTTCTTCTTCTTCTTCTTCTTCTTCTTCTTCTTCTTCTTCTTCTTCTTCTTCTTCTTCTTCTTCTTCTTCTTCTTCTTCTTCTTCTTCTTCTTCTTCTTCTTCTTCTTCTTCTTCTTCTTCTTCTTCTTCTTCTTCTTCTTCTTCTTCTTCTTCTTCTTCTTCTTCTTCTTCTTCTTCTTCTTCTTCTTCTTCTTCTTCTTCTTCTTCTTCTTCTTCTTCTTCTTCTTCTTCTTCTTCTTCAGCGTTCCGAGCCATTGAGGTTCTTTGCTGCAGATACAGTCTGTTTCCATTCGGCTCTCTGGTTGATCTTCTCTTGCCAGTCGTTGATTCCAAGTGCTTGTAGGTCTGTATATATATTATCTCTCCTCCGTCTTCTTGGTCTACCTCGGGGTCTAAGGTCATTTATTTCCTGAGTGTAAGCGAGTTTTGTTTCCCTGTTATCTTCCATTCTTTCTATATGCCGCAGCCATTGTAGTCTATTATATCACTCTTAGGGCGAATACAGTCATTTTATTGTATTCTATTGTATTGAGAACATATAACATATGGATTTTATAAAGCGTCTATTTTTCTTCTTATGTGAGAAGGTACTTATAAAACACACATCTCACTCCTTCAAACATTCTCAGAATCTACAGGAAAAATATTACATGTTACATCACACATTCTGACCACAAGAGTGATAAGACGTAGTCTCACAAGAGTATTACTACAGTCAATTTAGAATGTGCGATGATATGCGTTCACAGGAAAGTTCTATGAATCATAAAATAATGCAGTTAGGCTCTGAGAGTAACATACAGACATAAGGCATACAGCAGAATTCTCATAGCAGGCGAATGGTAGGCATGGTAATAGAATATTCAGTGTGGTAGACATGTCAGCCTGATCGGAAGCACAATCAGTATAACTTCACAGGGAAGCTCTGATTTCTTATTCACATTTCTCATACAAATGCACTGACATTCGTCTCTTTTACAGTACCAGGCAATGCCACAACAATTACAAATGATTTATGGTGGTACCTGACATCCAGAGAACTATATCATATGGTATTATCAGGGAACAATTGGCACCACATCAAAAGGCCTTATTGGAATCCGAGCTCAAACTACCAGACTATGAAACTGGCCTAGTTGATAGCGTTCACTCCACTCCCCCCCCCCCCAAGTATTAGCCAATCAAATGACAGCGTATGCCCCTTTGCTCCCCTATTCGCTTCTAGAAGGTTCTCTCCAAGAATAGAGATGCTGTCATGGTATCAGGAGGGACACCGTTCATAATTAAAAAGTATTGAGAAGTGTTTTATGGACTGAGAATGTGGATGAATAATCACATTTTGTGACAATCCTTGAACTCCGGAGATGTCGACGGGTGCTTAGATACCCCCGTCAGCATGTGCACCAGCGTCCCGCGACTAATAATACCAATCGTGTCTTGGTTGACGATACCCCCTCATTCTCCCGATGTTTCTCTCGTGACTGGTCGTACCAGTGATTACTCCGAAGTCTCTCATTCTAGACAACGAAGTGGATCCACCGTCGAGAGCAAATAAAATATCTTTAAAGAAGTTAACTCATAAAGAGAGCTGGTTGCTAGCATTAGACGGAGACTTTCCACATTCTTGGATATGGCATAGGAAGGGGGGAGATGAACTATATCATCCCAACGGGAAAGTTGGAAGGTAGAAGCGACAGGAGGAAGCCAAGACAACAGATGCCAGACAGTCTGACAACATGACATGGATAAACGTCAGTATCATAAATTATTGGCAACACTCGAGACAGGGACTGTAGGAAGATATGAACGTTTCATGGCAAGGACTATAAGAAAAATAAGAAGAAGAAGAAGCTACAGTCATATTTCCAAATGTTATCCCATACGTTAGGTACTTTTGTCAAAAAACTGAGGTGTAATTTCTACCCCACCAACCGATGGACAATCCGTAAACATGTGTGGCTTGCATGCCTGCAAGTTGATGGAATGGTTTAACTGTATGCTGCTGTTTGTCAATTCTGTGTGTGATTTGTATGTCTATATCTCTCTTTCTATCTACGTAATTCTCTCTCTCTCTTTCTCTCTCTCTCTCTCTCTCTCTCTCTCTCTATCACTCTCCCCCTCTCTCTCTCTCTCTCTTTGTGTATGTATGTGTGTGTCCCGTAACACCCTGGCCTATGGTGCTGACATGTTATATAGAAGATGTTTTTCTGTATGGCAGTGAACCATGGAACGAGTCTCAACAAATTATGGACAGCTTAGAAGCAACAGAGATGTGGTTCCTGAGACAAATGTTGCGAATACTTTGGACTGCCAGAGTAACTAACTGCTTGCTATACAACTACACGAAAGAGACAAAGATCAATCTTTGGTTCGTGATAAGAAGACAGGCATTGGAGAACAACGTGACATCTGCAAAGATCAATGGGAAAAGAGGCAGAGGCAGCCCAAGAGATGTGTTGCTGGATGGATTGAGGCTGTGGCTTGGAGTAATATCATCAGCAGAGTGAAACCACAATACCATAGCCCGAGATCTGTGAAGAGACAAACGCATATGCCAGTTGGCAGGGCACATGGTGGTGGTTATTGTGGTGGCTTATGATGCAGTTATATAGTATACGAATATAGTCTTAGCCGTAAAATCTTATATAACAATATAATTGATGAATGATATACGGTAGTACAATAGATAAGAAGAGCATTATTTAGTTTGTTGATGTAACTTTAATCGGACTTTAACACTAATTATGAAACGCTTTACAGATCATATGCCAGGCTCGTGGTGCCAAATTGGCTGAGGCTCCATCACTACAAGAAAACGATTTTCTGACATCTATGGCCAGGCAGAAAGGTGGTAAGTAGAATGGCTTGTTGGAAGAGATTTTCGAGACATAAGATCGTCTATCATATTCGTTTGTTTGGACACATACAGGTTGTATTCTACACATTTTACAACTTGAATACGCCCTAGGGTGTAGTTTGACGGTGAGGCTTAATGCGCTTGCGATTAAACTCTCGGTGCCCTAATGTCGGGGTACGGTCATCATTCCCTACACTGGTCAGTTGGACTTAACGTTAATAGTACATTAGGCACCCTATCCGGTATTTTTGGGGCGCATATTTTCTCTATATTTCTACTGTTTATCATCGATCACGTGCCTTATTTAGAAATCTATTTTCTGGAAGAGTGGCGTTACTGTAAGGGGTGATAACTCGTGTTGCTAATTTAAGTGTATTAATTATATGTTGTACTTAAAACTAATATACTCTATGTATGTTAATTATGTATTTTTAATTAGATTCTTGCAGTTGTAGACGGCGACATCTGGTGGGTGTTATTAAATAGGCTGACGTTAGTGCAAAGTTTTATAATTTTCCTGAGTAAACTATAGTCTGTTTACTTTTGTCTGCCCCAATATAAAATTCCATATCTCAGTAACCAACTGTTGGAAAATTGTGAGACTTAGCATATAACCTTATTATTATGTACACCCAACAAAAAACAAACAACAACAAAGTTTTGTTCTGGAGATTGTACAGCATATTTCCAAGTTTGTTTATATGCGGTATGTAATTTACGGGTCAGAGATGAAGTGCATATTATTAAATGTATTACGTCTTCACGCGGAAACAGCGTTGAATAGTTAATTTTCTCGTGGGACATGGGATTGGCCTAATGACAAGAGCCTCGCATAGTGGAAAGGGGCATTACTGTAAAACAAGTTTGTTAGCGAGAAATCACCAGTTTTTCACCAAAACATCAAAGAAATGTCGCCGCTTTCCATGATGTAAATTGCTTTTGGACCTATCAAAGACATATTCCTTGGGTGGGGGTAAATATAGGAAAATCAAAATAATTGATCGTGAATGAAGGCATTCATTTCTGGACAGACTATAGTCCGGCTGACAGCAGAAACGGGCTCCCTGCGGGGTATAATGGCGTTTTGTGGCTCTGATCGTCAGAAACGCTAGGGTTGTTTTCCATGTATATCTAATCACAAGTGATGGTTTAGTGTCACAAGCGGAACATCCTTATACCCAGCACGGCGGTGTATTGGGGGGGGGAGGGGAGGGGGGGGGTGGATACATGGGTATATAATGGTGTTTTACTGATTCTAGTGTGAGAAGGGCTAGAGTTGTTTTCCTTATATACCTATTAATAAGTGGTGGATATTTGAAAAAAGTTACCTCTGGTTTTTAAAAGGAGCGGGGTATATGAAAAGATGGTTAAGTGACAAAAGTGTTGTAGAAACAGCATCATCATACACAGGTTTAGGGGTAAGGATTAGAGTTACAGGTTACAGATCTTCAAATAAAAATCGTAAGAAATCACGAAGAATTACGTCTTCAAATAAAAACCGTAAAAAATCACGAACAATCACGTGAGACTCCGTGGCGAAGCGGTTAAGCCACGTGTCTTGCTCTCCGAAGGTTTTGAGTTCGATTCCGGATTCCGTCATTCGGTTCAAGAGTGTAATTTTCTCGGACGCTCTTGGGAGTCGTCGCTGTAGCTATAGAAGAGGCAGGCCGCCCCGCAGAAAGAGACCGAGCCATATATGATAAAACCAGATGTAATAACGCAAGTCCCCTGTCAGTAAACTTCTTTGAACCTGCTAATAATATATATTGTTATACCTGCTTCTAATTTCAGCCAACTGTGTGTGGCTTGGCGGGAGCGACATCTTCCAGGAGGGTGTCTGGGAATGGGAAAGCACATCGAATACTATCAATGGATTCACAAACTGGGCTACTGGTGAACCAAACAACGATGGGAATTGTAGGTTGTCATACACTGTCGAGGACTGAATGCTGTGTGTGAATATTTTAGTGTGGCAGAAGCATAGAACCCTTTCTCACAACTTGAGGCACATTGCCTATAGTGCTGACCTTATATTTTTACGGACCAGAAAGCATTTATTGCATGACAATGTAAAAATATCACACTGGTCGCCTTCGCTTTCAATGATATTTTGTAGTACCATTTTAGGCCCATTTTACCACGTGGCATGGACAGGACAAGAACACAGAACTGATCCACGAATCTAGTGATCGTGTGAGATCGCGAAATATGACCGCCTACGCTTACCGGCATATCACATGATGATAATTTTAGCCTGCTTGGACCTTGGAGTCAAGGCTAATAACAAACAAGTTCCCAATGGGATTTCAAAACACGACCAACGTACTGGCGGGCTACATTTCTAGCTAATGAGCTACCGCTTTCCTACATAATTACATGTGTCAGGTCTTACATATAACTGAGCTACCGTTTGACAGTAAACGGTACTACCTGTTTTCGCCGAATGTTATGCGGCACTTACCCACCTAAAATCCCATATTGTCCAACGGCTTCGTGCGGAGGAGCGCAAATGGGATAGTACAAGCCTTATCCAGGTGTGAGGAAATGTAACCTAAAGATTAAATGTCGTGGCAGGGCAAACCAGGCCATAAGCCTTGGTTGGCAACTGGACTAGAATCGAAGCTCCCACAGGCGGACAGTTAGAGTATTGCTTTACTGATCCGGCAGCTTCTGCAGCTTGTCTTGTTCCTGATGTATTGGTGTTACCTTTCCTCTGGTGTGAACTAGGCAGGTTGAGAGCGTGATCATGCATGCTGCATGGCAACACATGGTCTCTCCAATTCAGCCCATGCTTTGTGCTATGGAGAGATATAACTCCATCCCTGGTCTTAAGAGGTCTCTCGATCAAAGCGAGAGGTAGCAATTACGGTTTATAAGTTCTTGTCTACTGGCGTAGATAAGGGCGCCACGGGTTGCCTCTGACTCAGGACTGATTTGTAGCAAACAGCCTAACACTGCAGCCCTTGATTGATACAATAAAGACAGCTGTCTTAAGAAACAAGGAAAGAGCAACGGGAAACACTCTCAATGAGCAGAAGAAAGCTAGGAAGGATGTGCAAACGGCTGCCAGGTAGTGTCCAAACGACTATTGGATCAAGTTATGGTAGTATATTCAAAATGCAAGTGATACAGGAACCATCGGAAACGTGTATAAAGGGATAAAGAAGGCATGTGGCCAAATAATCAAAAGCAGTGCACCACTGAAAACCTTGATTGGAGAAATCATCATTGATAAGAAGCAGCAGATGGATAGCGAGACCAAACTAGCGGATGATGCCCTCAACGCCATAGTGGCCCTGCCAACTCTTGATCACCTGGACACACTTCCCAACATAACAGCCGTTAAGTGTGCTCTTAATGAACTTGCATCTAGCAAGGCTCCAGATAAGGATGGGATTCCAATTCCAATAGAGTTATCAGGGGTAGACAAGACATATTCACTCCCGCTAATAGAGCTATACTGGCCAGGACAAGTCCCACAGGATGTCAAAGATTCAGCCATCATACCACTGTTCAAAAACTAGGGGGATCGGAGTGACTGTAACAACTATAGGGGTATCTCATGTCTGTGTATCGTTGAGAAAGTATTCGGCAGAATTATTCTGCGCAGACTTCAAGTCCTAGGAGATCAGGTCTAACACGAATCACAGTGTGGCTTTCGATGGAACCGGTCTACCACTGATATGATATTCTCATTGCGACAAATGCAAGAAAAATGCCGTGAATAGAATCAACCACTGTTTATTGCCTTCATCGACCCCACAAAGGCATTTGATTTGGTCGGTTGTGAGGGTCTGTTCAAGGCACTAAAGAAGAGTGGCTGCCCACCGACTCTTCTGTCCATTGTGGAATCGTTCCATACAGGCATGAAGGGTATAATCAAGTTTGATGGTGCAACTTCAAAAAAGTTTGAAATCAAGAGTGTAGTTAAGCAAGGTTGTGTACTAGCTCCCACTCTCTTTGGAATATACTTTTCACTTCTACTGAAATATGCCTTTCGTGATCAGGAAGGTGGAATATACATTAACTCACGCTCAGATGGCGGCCTTTACACTGCTCAGAGATTGAAGTACAAGACCAAAATTAGTAGGGTACTGATCAGAGAGTTGCTTTTTGCAGATGATGCTGCAATTACGACCCACTCTGAGGAAGAATTGCAAAGTCTACTATCTGCATTCCCCAGTTCTTGTTCTGAATTCGGTTTAACACTTAGCAAACACAAAAGACACACATTATGTCACAATGTGCACATGGGTTACCATAAATTTTTATTGACGACACCGAACTGGAGATAGTAGTCAGTTTTGCATATCTAGGATCAGAGGTAAACAGCAAATTATCCCTAGAACAGGAAATCAACATCAGGATTGGTAAGGTAGCAACAACGATGGACTGGTTAACAAAAAGAGTATGGGAGAACAGAAAGCTTACAGCCAAAACAAAAATCCGCATCTATCAAGCATGTGTCCTTCGTACTCTTCTTTATGTCAGTGAGACCTGGTCAACTTACTCATACCAAGAGAAACGTTTAAACAGCTTTCATATACGGTGTCTGCGAAGAAACTTGGTATTATGTGGCAAGACAAAAATCACACATACTGAAGTCTTGGAAAGATCAAATGTGTGACGGTTTGTTCCATGCTCAGTCTTCTTAGACATAGGACACATTAGGAGGATGGATGATGGTAGAACGCCAAAGGACATCGTTTTTGGTGAATTACAGATGGTTAAGATATCTCGGGTCGGCATCTACTGCGATACAAAGATGTGTGCAAGCGGGGCATGATTGATACAGGCATTGATATTGCACATTGGGAGCAGGTCACCGCTGAATATGTTGCACGGAGGGCAAAGTTCATAAATAGAATAAAGACAAAGGAGAAAATGATTGCAGATAGGAATCACACTGTGCGTGTGAGACGTAAGATGGTGAATGATGGTGGAAATGGCCATGTGATCACATGAATTCATTTTGGATGAACATTTATAGCGCAATTGGTTTAATCTGGGGATACCCAGATACTGACAACAGGGGAGATGAAGTTGGGGACTGAGAAATAGACTCTTATCTCCATCTACTCAATAAAGCGGGTGACACACCGAGCTTCTACTCCAGAAGTTGGTTTACCATTTCTACTCTAGAGTTAGCTTTCTGCACAGGAGACATCCTCTACAAAATCGATCGCCATGTGCTTGACCAATTAACAGGCAATGAACACTGACCAATCACGCTTGTAATGAATATGGAGTATGATCCACAGGAGCAAAAACCTTTGCCTCGCGGTGTAAAGTCTAAACAAATCAATAATCCAGGCTACCACTAAGTCTATCCCACAAGTAGCGAACAAAAATTACAAACCATACTGGACTGAAGAACTAATAATTTTGGAGGACAAAGTTGAGGATGCCAGAAAGACAGCAGAGTGAGGACAAACAACTGAAGCGAACATCTCTCTCTCAAAGCCATTTCAGCAAAATATAACAGAACAGTAAATTAAACAAAAAGAGATTGTTGGAGGAGAAAAAAAAACAGAAAGCCTGAACTTTGACAGGCATGGAAACATACTATTGAAACTAGTAAAAGCCATGAACAAAGAAGGACCCAGAATCAAATAAATAACAAATTAAACTCGTGTTTCGCGACGAGGCCCAAGGTTCGTTCCGGAACACAATCAGCGTTGCCAGAAGTGGGCTGTGCTCAATCGTTAAACCTCAAATCTCGAAACAACCATGTAAATATAAAAACAATTAAACAAGGCAAATCTTTTCTTACGGGGAAAAAAGGCTGCAAATTTGCAAATGCACTAACAGAACAATATGCTAGTGCAAACTACACTTTTATTACAATCAAACAGAATAAAGTAATCAATAATAAACAGACACATCATAGTAATGCAGAGACAGCAGCCAAGTATACCATGCCAAATTAAAAAAAAAAAAAACAACTGGAAGAAATGGAACTTTAAATACTTGAACTTTTGTGCGCTCTGTTAGTCTATTATTCTCCCAAACTCTTTTAGTTAGCCTGGAAAGTGTTGTGGCTGCCTTTCCAATGCGTCTGTCGATTTCTGTCTCTAATGAAAGATTATCTGATATTGTCTACCCCAAAGACGCAAACTCATGGACAACATTCAATTCATAATTAGGAATTTTTATTGATGGAAGCGCACCAGCATTTTGTTACATCATCTGTGTTTTATTTAGGCAGACGGTGAGCCTAAAGTCTTTGCAGGCGGCTGCAAAACTATCTATGAGCCGATGGAGATCTTCTGCTGCATGAGAATCCAGTGCTGCATCGTCTGCAGTAGTTCTCTTATGCATCTTGATCTTATTTTGGTCTTTGCTTGAGTCTCGACGGGTTAAAAAGTTTGCCATCAAATCTGGTATGGGAGTTTGCCTTCAGTGCCAGTCCCAAATGCCTGCCTTAAGAGAACGGCGAAGTATATACCAAAAAATGTATGACATGCACGCAGCCTTGCTTTACTCCACTGCTGATGCTGAATGACTGGGGTGTTGAACCATCAAATAAAACCGACCCCTGCATAATTTCGTCAAAACGATTTCACAAGACTTAGCAGGGTGGGAGGACATCAGATTTTCTCAAGGACCTTAAATAGACAATTTCTGCTCACGAGCTCAAATGCCTTTGTGAAGTCGATAAAAGCTATATATAATGTCTTCCTCTGTTCTCTGCACTTCTCTTGGAGCTGCCGGAGTGAGAAAATCATATCGATGGTGGTCCTGTTGGGTATAATTCCACACTGTGATTCGGGGTAGATTCTTTCAGCAAGAATGTGTAATCTCGAGCGAAAATCTTGCCTGTTATGCTGAGTAGGAAAATGCCGCGATAGTTGTTGCAGTCGCTTCTGTCACCTTTGTTTTTATACATGCTAGCAATATTTCCGTCCCTCATATCTTGTGGTACTGATTTTTCTTTCCAGCAGAGCTGAAGTATTGCATACAGTTCTGAGATGATTGTTTCTTTGCCACATTTTAAAATTTCAGGTGGAATACTAACTTTTTCTGGTGCCTTGCCGGATTTGAGAGAGTCTAGTGCTTCGCTGATTTCTTTCTGTGAGGCACGCTTCGTTATCCAGGGCATGCATGGTGGAGTGTTGTTCAATGGCTTTTAGAGCTTCTTCCCCGACAGTGTTATCCACTGAGTATAGCTCTGAGTAGTGATACATTTGTTTCGCTCGAACCTTTATGATTACCCCCTCTGTTGATCGTAAAGTGGCCATCTTATTTTTTTAATGGACCGACAGCTTGCTTGATGCCCTCGTACATCCCTCTTATATTTCCAGTGTCTGCACAAGTTTGAACTTGAGCAAAGATCTGTAGCCATTACCTGTTCGTAATTTTTTTTTAAAATGTCGTTTTTGTTTTTTTAAGCGACATTTTTTTACCTTCTGTTGTACTCTATTCTGGCCGTTCGCAGTGCCTGCAATGTTTTCTCTGAAGGTGATGTTTTATACACCGAGAATGCATGTCTATTTATCTTCAGGACTTGGAGCATCTCTTTAGAGTATGCTTCAATCCAGTTGGTTGACTTAGTTTGCTTCTTGCCAAATGTTGATAGTGCTGTGTTGTTGATGGTGTCGCGCAAATGGAGATGGTGTCGCACCATCTCTCGGTGGCAGTTCCATTTATGGAGCCAGGCAGAGTCTCCGCTAGAGCCTGGGTAAATTCGTTGACCTTCTCTTTGTTTTGGGTGCCGCTGTTGTCGATGATGGTCTTCTTTCTGATTTGCTTCTGTAGATTCTCTTGGACTTTATCTTCACCTTGCTGGAGACGAGTGAATGGTCGGTGTCGCAGTCAGCACTATGATAGCCACGATTCAGCCATACAATGCGGAGGTTGCTGTGTTTGGTGAGCATCAAGTCGAGTTCGTGCCGTGCCAGTTCTTTGATCTGGGGTATTTCCACGACACCTTGTGGTGTGGTTTTGTGTCAAAGAAGGTGTTGGTCACGCACAGATTATGATGGCTGCAGAATTCCAAGAGACGATGTCCATTGTCATTGATCTTTCCAACGCCAGACTGTCCTAAACATATAGGCAAAGATTTGTGGTCGGAGCCAACCCTAGCGTTGAAATCCCCCAAAATAAAAAGATGTTGCTTCTCTGGTGTTTCACTGAGCACTTTGCTACGGTCGTCATAAAACGTATCTTTAGATTCTGATGCTGCGGTTAGTGTTGTGGTGTACACACCTATAACACTAACTGTGCCTGCTTCTGTCTGGAGTTGGAGCTTCAGTATTCATTCAGTGCAATCGCTTGGTGATATGATGGATTTTTGCAGCTTGTTTCTGATAGCTAAGCCAACTCCATGCTCCCTGGTCTCTTCGTCGGGCTTACAATGCCAGTAGAAAGTGAAGTCCCTGTCCTTGATGTTTCCAGATTCTGAGAGTCTGGTCTCTTGCAGGGCGACAATATGTATTCCCAGTCTGAGTAGTTCGTTGTTTATCACTGCAGTTTTGAGGACATCGACAATCTCGTTTAGATTGTCTGAGATGCCAGGAGTCATTGTTCTTACGTTCCATGTTCCCAGCTTTAGGACCGGTTGTTTTGTTTTGTTTTTCTTGTTGCTAGGTGTATAAATTGCTGTCCATGTTTCAGGTTTTTGTCCCTGAGCTCTCCACATCTCCTCAGGAGCAGATGAATCATGGCGAGACAGCACCTTATTGACTGTGGGATGCCCAGCTTAGGCTGGCGGTAGCTGTCTAGTTAGATACGATGATCTCTCCTACCGTCAGAAGCAACCCCTGGCGCCGTACTCTATGCCAATCGAGCATGAAGACTTATAACCGGTTAACTGCTGCTTTCCGTGTTGTGTCACCGCTGTTACGCGGTGCTGAAGTGGCACAAGCCTGGGCAATGGAATTCGGAGACCCAACTGTTGCCAACAGTAGGAAGTTCCCCCTCTGAAAGTCGTCGATCTAAATCTCATCATATGACCAAAGAAAACTGTTTGTCTCGTTCTTATTCTTGTATATAATGTTCTTGTTACATTAGCCTCTTTCAGGCAATCGTTGTTAGCTACTCACTCAGCCCAAGGAATTCGCCATATTCGTCGCAGGAACCACATCTCAGTTGCTTCCAAGCTCTTGCTAATTTGTTCATTTATATTCCAATATTTATTGCCTTACAGCAAAACAATGTCTATATAGCATTTCATCACTCTCATTCTTACATTAAGTGATAGTGATTGATTGCATGAGTTATTTTTCATATTATGGAATGCAGTTTTTTTTTTTCTTTCCCTATTCAGCTCTTAATCTCAGTAGTACATCTTTCATCTGATGTTACAAGGAGCTTCTCATAAGTCTTTAGCCTGACCACGAAGGAGTAGGCGGAGAAAATCTACATTTGGCACATTTATAGCTCATTCAATTGGTAATGGATATATGAATTATGAATTTCCCACCTCAACTGGTTTTCCCGATATGGTGCATGGCACAGCACACCCATTGACCAGATCTGCACACCCAACGGTTTGTCAGAACAATGGAGAAATCAGACGCCAGGACTGTGATAAGATTCTTGATGTTACAGGGTAAAACACCTACAGAAATACACAGAGAGATGGGGCCAGTGTTTGAGGAAGTCTGTCCTTCATATGCTTCTGTAAAAAATTGGTGTTAGCAGTTTAAGCGTGGCCGTTCCCAAGTTGCTGATCTGCCAAGACCAGGAAGACCGTCCTCAGAGTGCAATGATGCAAATGCTGCAAAAGTGAAGAAATCATAGACCAAGATAGGAAAATGACAATTGCAGAGATATCCCGTTCAGCAAAAGTAAGAGTACAGTTTTTAGAATTTTACACAACAGAATTTTCATGAAAAAAGTGTGTGCCCCGCGCCTGCTGACATGTGAACAGAAACAAACACGGGTTTATTGCTGTGGCTAGCTGGTTACAAGTTTTTAACTTTCCCATTGAACCAATGATTCGCTTCCCATTAAAAATAAATACTCCTTGGGCTATACGGCTGCGGGCTCAATTTATTTTAACATTAAGTCACCATAAAAACGGTGCGGATATCATGTTTTGAGAAAAGGGCAATCTTGTTTTTTATAAGTTCTAAACAATCCTCGAAGGAGAAATTTAACTTTTTTCTTACTTTTTTTCAACTCACGTTGCGGACCGGCAAAGAAGGGCTCACCGGTCCGCGGACCACCACTTTGGGAAGCACTGGCGTACAGTGTTCATGTTATAACCTCCGAGGAGTATTCCTGCTTCTCTTTGATCTCTCTCTTTATTACTTCGCTATAGAAAGAGAAGTGATCCGGTGACAAGACACATACCTGTGGCACTTATAGCTTTATTTGTTCATATATGCCCTCTTTATTTTCCATTTTAACTGCTGCTACTTGGTTCCAGTAACTATTCTTTATTATTCTGAGATCTTTCTAAATCAATGTTGATATCTTCCAACATTTTAATCAGTTCATCATGTTTTATTTTGTCTAATGCCTTAGTATAATCTATGAAGCACAAAAATAGCCTTTCTGTGTCTCTATTGATCATTCTGTTAGTGTGTGTAATGTACATATTGCATTGTTTGTACTCTTTCCTTCCAAAAATCCAAACTGTTCTTCACCAATTTCCATTTTTTAAATTCTTTCTTGTTCTTCTCATTATAATTGTGATTAGAAGCTTAGTGACATGGTTTATGAGGTTAATTGATCGAAAATCTACGCATTCAATAGCTCCTGGTCTTTTTGGTATAGCTATTGATTGGCTTTCGATAAAGTGAGACATGTCAACATGGTAAGGATGCTTGAAGATCTACAAATTGATGGAAAAGACCTTAGACTTGTAAAAAACATATATTGGAAACAACAAGCTGCCATAAGAGTTGACAATGAAGTAAGCCAATATCAGCCGATTAAGAGAGGTGTGAGACAGGGATGTGTAATGTCTCCAGATCTGTTTTCCGTGTACAGTGAAAGTATTTTCAGAAATATTGAAGATATGGAAGGAATCAACATTGCGGGACGATGCATCAATAACATTAGATATACAGATGATACAGTCTTGATTGCAGACAATGAACAGAACCTGCACAATTTAGTAGATGCGGTTGTTACACACAGTGAACAACTAGGGTTAGAATTAAATTGTAAAAAGACACAGAATATGATCGTCACTAGGAAGTACGAAATACCACAATGTAATATACAAGTAAATGGGAATATTCTTCAACAAGTGAATAGGTACAATTATCTCGGAACAGTAATTACATCTGATGGGAGATGCATTGAAGAGATTAGAACAAGAATCGCCATGGCAAAAGTATCCTTTAGCAAGATGAAAAACATACTGACCAATAAAAAGATGTCAATTGAAACGAGAAAAAGAGTGTTGAGATGCTACATAGAACCTGTACTTTTATATGGATGTGAAGCTTGGACAATGAGCAGTCAGGCTGAAAAACATCTGATGGCTGTAGAAATGTGGTTTCTGAGAAAAATGCAAAGAATACCATGGACAGCCAGAAAGACCAATGAACAGGTCCTTCAAGAAACAAATGAAAATCGTAAACTGATTAGAGACATTAGACGTAGACAGTCACAATATTGTGGGTATGTTATGAGAAGAAATGGATTGGAGAACTTGGTGACAACTGGTAAGATCGAGGGGAACAGACCAAAGGGAAGACCTAGAAGCAAGTCGGATGGCTTGGCCTTGTGGCATGGTCGAGACAGAAACACGGAGCTGATCCACGACTTTGGTGATCGAGTGAGATGGCAGAACATGACCGCCCACGCTTACCGGCATAGCACATGATGGATGGATGGATGGATTGATTTTCCAACCATTGGGGACAGAATACAAATTTGCAGAGCACGTGCCTACCTCAGAGTCAACGCAAATACACAACATCCACTGCACAGTGAAATTAAAAAGGTGAAGGGCAACAAGTTGAAAAGAGGAAAGTCGTGGATAGGACAAGCCGAAGACATTCTTCAACAGGTGTGTTCACTTGAAAACTTAGAACCTGGCGAGGTGACAGACAAGAAAATCCTTCTGCTGTGGAGGCGGAAGTACTGGCTTTGATTTTCGAGAATTCTTTGGAGGGTGATACTGTCACCTACATAGATGGGTCTGTCGTTCGGCAAGTGAGAAGTTCATGGGATTTTACGGTTCAAGCCGGATGGAGAATTGTAAAGGAAGATTCTGGTGCTTTTGTTTTGATCACAAGTGGCCTGACTATGGAAGTCATGGTAGTAAGTAAAGCAATAACATGACTCGAGACACATACATTCATTAGGGTATGTTTCCTTAGTGGCTAAATGAGCATGCTCAGTAACATAGAGATCGGGTGGATCCGAAGTGAGTGGTTGCTGTCTCTGGAGCGGTCTCGGTGACAAGCAAAGATTAGTTTCAGTTTCGTCCCAGGGCATGCGGGTGTATGAGGAAATGAGTGGGCTGAAAAGCTTGGTAATGCTGCTATGGAAGGCGGACAAGCCATGAACCAAGCTGACATTCTGAATGTTCTATGAGAAGTAAGTCGTTAGCGAGAACCAAATGATGACTGTGAATCTACAACCATGGTCAGACTGCGAGAACAGCTAATTAAAAGAGAGCTGGCAAAACAAGAACACTACACAGGAAGCCAAAGAAAATTAATAAACCAACACAGAACTGGTGTCACCAGTCGATCCACGCTGCGGGATGTACTGATGAGGGGATCCGAGCATTTATGGACTGAATGGTTCGATGTGAAATGAGGATGATCTGTCGACTAACTAACTAACTAACTTACTAACTTGGTGTAGCTATAAGTACATACTTCAGCATATCACTCGGTAAATATCCTTGTAAATATCAGTCAAAGCTTCGATTAATATATCTACTCCACATGTTCTCAGTACTTCAAATTCTTCAATTGTGATTCCATCTGGCGCAGCTGTTTTTCCTTTCTTCATATGTTTGACAGCGTCAGCGACTTCTTTTAGAATAGGTGGACCTTCTGAGTTACTTTCTTCTCTTAATTCGTCGCTTCCTCCATCATATAATGCTCTTACATGTTTATTCCACCTCTTCATTAAAGCGCCTTCCTCTAATAATATCTTTCCTGATTTTTTTTAAAATTTCAAACACCCTGCATTTTTTCTTATCTTTCTTCCCATGAGCTCACTGATTTGTCTGTGCATATTTTTTGGTATCTTTAATATAATTTAATTCAATTTTCGTGCACTGCTCATTTAACCATTTTTCTTTTGCTTTCACACATTTATCTCTTCACTGATTTCTTCAGTCATCAATTGTTTCTTAGCTATATGGCTTATCTCTGGTAATATTTCATTGATTGTTTGATGAATGGAGACCCTTAGCATTTCCCATTGTTTGTTTATACTCTATAGTTTAGCTTTTTCATTGTACCTAGTTTTCACAATCACTCTGTATTGTTGTTGAATTTCTTTATCTACTTTCAGAACGCCTGTATTAAGTCTCATATTTTTTACCACTTTTTCCCCTCTCTTCAATTTAACTTTTATTTGTTCCCATAGTACGTACTCACTATTACCATCAAAACCATTAATTAACGCATTTCTACGGTGATAAAAACTACGCCGCGGAGCAAACGCGGCAGGGGGCTTCTAATCGTCCCCCAACCCCGAATGTTTCGGCCAGTTTTTCCTCTTAAAATTATTTAGGGGCGGGTCCATCCGGGTATGACTCCGGGCGTCTTTCCCCTGCAGTGCGAGATGGTAGGTCGATGTCATTGTCCTTGTTGTTGTGCTTTGGCTGTTAGCATGTCCACTCTCAAGCCTCCCCTCCCTCACTGAGGAGAGTTTGTGCCGTCTGTGCTTGCACCTTAGCACCTGTGGTCGTGGGGAGCCAGCTTCTTCGCAAGCCATGGCCTCTATCGCCTCTTTTCGTCTCCGATGCTATGTTCCTTCTTCGTACCTGTTCACAACACCGCAGTCTACTAGGAAGCCGGTTCTTCCTTTGGTTTCTCGATGTGTTATTAATAAGTATGTAGTCAATGTGGTTGAGTATTGTCTTATCAGGGCTTTTACATGTGCAAAGTCGTCTTTTATGGTGTTTGAACCAGGTGTTTCCAATTACCATATCATTAATATTTGCCCATTCTATTAGTTTTTCTCCTCTTTCGTTTCTTGTACAATTCCCCACTAAATCTTTCATTTTCCCCTTTCCTAGTTTTGCATTAAAATCCCCTAGTATTATTTGTATTTCTTGTGATCTAATTTGATACATAGCCATTTCTACTTCATCATAAAAGTGTTATATTTCTTCGCCACTACTGCTTATTGTTGGTGCGTGTTCTTGTATGATATTTATATCTATTGGTTTGCTTTTGATTTTGACCACAATAACTCTAACTGAAATTCACCAGTAACCATTAAATGACCTGACTGGTTTTTTTTTTTTTTTTTTAAACAAATCAAATAGTAGCCCTACTCCGTTACCTCCAGGATAAATTATTGTGTGTTCGTCGTTTATAATTTTACCCGATCCCTTCCATCTCATCTCACTTCTGCCCATAATATTCATTTTCATGCTGTCAATTTCTTTTAAAACATTGTTCAACTTTCCCAACGCATGCAATGTTTTAACATTCCATGTTCCTATCCTAAATTTATTATATTTAGTTACTGTTTTGCCATCAGTAGGTGCATGTCGGTCTTGTGTCACCTGTGGCTCATGACTGTCCCTACCGGACGAAGATGTTCTAAGCCAGCCGTCGTTCACTGCCTCTGAAATATATTTAGTCATGAAGACTTGGGAAGATAATGGGGTGGTTTCCCTTGCCTTCCACATCCATATGGGGGTTTGGGGAGGAAAGGGGGGGGGGGGACCTCTATAACTGACAGGCATTTCCGACTATTAGGACAAGTGAATGCCCTGCTCTGATCAGCTGCAGAGTTGTCGACTTATCCCTGCGGATACTCAGTCCCCAGGGCTATATTTGCCTGACCGTGGCGTGTTTCCCATCCACTACCTCTTGGAGGTACAGTTGGGATTTTCCATTCCTAAAGTTATGGTTTATGATGGCCAAGCCTCTCTAATACTTTTAGAGCACGTTTATATATATGTAAACGTCCAATGTGGTTTGACGTCGTTCGGCACAACATAACATAACCATGTACATAAAAACAAAAAACAAAAATAAATTACATAAACAGAGTTAATCGACACCTCCTCATATATACAAAGAAATAGAGACAATATTATCTCTGTTACAGCTCAAAATTGTCTAAGCCTGTACGGTCCGAACAACTACGCCTGGGATGACAATTGGTGCACTAGCGGATGCAACTTCATCTGCTCCACACCGTAAGTTCCCGTACATGCTTGTTTTGAGAAACTCCGTTTGTATTACGCAAAATTGAATGTGGACAGTTGTGGCATGAATGGATACCGAGTGTAGATAACTTTCTCTTGTAGGGACTCACATGGATATAATGTCCGGGTGACATAATGTCCGGTAACAGCCAACAGGATTGGTTGGGTTCGAAAGCCCCGGCGGTTGGAACACTCATTATGAACATGACACACATGCTGAAGACAGTCTATGAACGATTGGCAGTTAACGTGATACAAACTTCTCTGCGGAGCAAGCACGATAGGAGGCTTCTGATCGTCAGATGATTGCCCCTTCCCAGAATGTTTCAACACTTTACTTTCTTGACACTCTCTGGGGTTGTGCAAGATACAATTGCGAATGACACAACAAGAACTAGGAGTCTTGTGTCCGCTAGGAAGGGGCTTTGAGGAGACGAACCCGACGTGTTTACGGCCAGTATGTCAGTGGAATGATTAGCACCTATACCTTTGGACATTGTTTGCATAAAACTGAACAGCTATGGGTTTTCCGGGACTCTTCTGTTGGCGATTCTTGAATCAATCAATCAATCAATAATTAAATCAATTATTTCAGATAATTTTAGCTAGCATGCATTAGGGCTACAAAAGTATCTTCGTAGAATGCTAACAATTATATACATAAACAAACATGTATTATTTGGTGCTCATAGAAGTAGAAGAAAGAAGTAGAGGATAGAGGACACACTAGACAACATACACACTTAAAGCTAAAGTTACCGGGTTTCGGTACTGTCACCATCAAATGACGAGAACGCCAAGCTGCAGGAACAAGTGTACTACGACGTTTGACCAACCTGACATCTCAAGTACGGCTAAGAAAACGAACGAACGAACTTCAGTGGGTCACATATTGAGTACGCATGCCTTTCTTACATCCGGACTTTCCAGTCACTTATCATTCACACATAAATTATATGTTATGTTTAAAGCATATAACTGATATGTCAAAGATGAGCGAAAACCAACATTCAAGTACGGCATGAGGCCTGTTTTGTAAAGATAGATGCTTACCCATGTCATAATTATAATCTTTCACTTTTTCCATCGAGCGTCGTGGGGAGGAATAGATGACGATCCTGAGTACGATGGGTGGCACTGGATAGTGTCATTTCGTGTGACTGTACAATGCTTTTTATGTGGTCAATCCATTTTCTTCTCGGGCGTTCTCTTGCTCTCGTAGGAGATCCCCTTTGATGTAGTGCCAGTGCTGGTAATTGATGGTGTTGTATTCATATCAGGACAAAATAATCGCCATTTCTTCGCTATTAAAGTCGAACGTTTTATAAAAATACTAGCAGACCCGGCCCGGCATCGCCCAGTCCCTGGTGGGGAGCATCTCATTTAATTCATATAAGTAGTCATATAAGTTCCCGTTCCCGTTACCGACTGTCTGTCTGTCTGTCTGTCTGTCTGTCTGTCTGTCTGTCTGTCTGTCTGTCTGTCTGTCTGTCTGTCTGTCTGTCTGTCTGTCTGACCCGGCCCGGCATCGCCCAGCTCCTGGTGTGGAGAATCTCATTTAATTCATATAAGTAGTCATATAAGTTCCCGTTCCCGACTGTCTATCTGTCTATCTGTCTGCCTGACCATGCCCGGCTTCGCCCATCCCCTGATGGGGAGCATCTCATTTAATTCATATAAGTAGTCATATAAGTTCCCGTTCCCGTCTGTCTGTCTGTCTGTCTGTCTGTCTGTCTGTCTGTCTGTCTGTCTGTCCGTCCCTCTCTGTCTCTCTGTCTGTCTGTCTGCCTGTCTGTCTAATCATTTATTGGTTGCAGTTAGAACAACCTAGATAAACGAAGACCAACTTACAAAAAGCATTAGAAATAGCACTTGAAAGGTCTTTACATCTTCCCCAACAATTAACTTGGGTAAATGGAGCGGCTGCAGCAGCAGCAGAAGAAGAAAAAGGCGGAGTAGAAGCTGGGAGGAGAAAGAGGGAGGTGGAGGAGGGAGGAGGAGGGAGGAGGAGGAGGGAGGAAGAGATAGGCGGAGAGAGGAGGAGGAGGGAAGAGGAAGGAGGAGTAGGAGTAGGGAGGAATAGGAGGGAGGAGGAGGGATTAAGAGGATGAGAGAGGAGGAGGGAGGAGGAGGAGGTAGGAGGAGGGAGGAGGAGGAAGGAGGAGGTAGAGGAAGGAGGAGGAGGAGAGAGGAGGAGGAGAGAAGAGAAGGAGGGAGGAGGAGGAGGGAGGAGGGGGATAAGGGAGGAGGAGGAGGAGGGGAGAAGGGAGGAGGAGGGAGAAGGAGGAGGGAGAAGGAGGAGGGAGGATGAGGGGGGAAGGATGAAGGAGGGAGGAAGAGGAAGAAGAGAGGAGGAGAAGGGAGGAGGAGTGATTAGGAGGAGAAGGAGGGAGGAGGAGAGCAAGGAGAAGGGGGAGGAGGGAGGAATAAGAAGGAGGAGGAGGGGGAGGGAGGAGGGAAGGAGGAGTAGGGAGGAGGAGTAGGGAGGAGGAGGAAGAGGAAGGAGGGAGGAGGAAGGAGGAGGAAGAGGGAGGAGGAAGGAGGAGGGAGGATGAGGGAGGAGAAGAACGCAGGAGGAGGAGGGGGAGGAGGAGGGAGGAGGAGAGGGAGAAGGAGGAAGATGGAGGAGGAGGAGGGAGGAGGAGGGAGGAGGAGGAGAGAGGAGCAGGAGGGAGGAGGAGGAGGGAGGAGGTAGAGGGAGGAGGAGGGAGGGGGAGGAGGGAGGAGAAGGAGGGGGAGGAGGAGGAGGGAGGATGAGGAGGAAGGAGGAGGAAGAGGGATGATGAAGGATGTGGAGGGAGGAGGAGGAGGGAGGAGGAGGGAGGAGGTAGAGGGAGGAGGAGAGAGGATGAGGAGGGAGGAGGAGAAGGGAGGAGGAGGGATGAGGAGGGAGGAGGAGAGGGAGGAGGGAGAAGGAGAGGGAGGAGGGAGGAGTAAGGGGAGTAGGAGGAGGAGGTAGGAGGAGGAGGGAGAAAAAGGGAGGAGAAGGAGGAGGAGGGATGAGGGGGAGGAGGTAGGAGGAGGAGGGAAGAGGAGGGAGTAGGAGGAGAGAGGAGAAGGGAGGAGGAAGGAAGAGGAGTGATTAGGAGGAGGGAGGAAGTAGGAGGAGGAAGATGGAGGAGGAGGAGGAAGGATTAGGAGGAAGGAGGAGGAGGAAGGAGGAGGAAGAGGGAGGAGGGAGGAGGAGAAAGAGGGGAGAGGGGGAGGGGAAGAGGAAGAGGGTAGGAGGAGGAGAATGGGAGAGGAGGAGGAGGAGGATTATAAGGCATATGCCTGTAGATAACTGCAGCGAAAAGGTGGGTCTGTCTATCTATCTGACCCGGCGTGGATTCGCCCAGCTCCTGGCGGGTAGCATCTCATTAAATTCATGTAACAAAAAAAAAGTAACTTAAAAGAATGTCCTTCCACACACCATCCATTATTTCTAATGAAACCCGTTTCTAATCACCTGCATGACTGTAGATAACTTCGTAAGCATAAAAAGATGAGTTACAATGTTATGCATTATGCATTATTTTTATGAAAACTTTGAAAATACCCTAAAGATTGTATCATGATTTATTATAACTCATATGCCGGTACATAACTACAGACAAAGAGTTTATAAATCTTTGAAAACGATGCAACAATATGACTATAAGCTATACAGCAATGTTATTAAAAGTTATGCCCCTTGAAATAACTTTTCTAGAGTTAAGTCCCCTCGCTGTATATAAATTACAATGTAAAATGAAAAATTAAATAATATTAAGTAAGCAGCCGATTTCACACTAATAAAATATCACATTTGGCTGCCCTGGAATGAAAGGAAGACGTGTAGAAAATTTCATCTCAATCGGATGGGCCATTCGCGAGCGCATAAAGGACACACCCACATACAGTCTCTTTTATATATAAGATAACAAATTTAGAAACAGCGCAATGACAGAAACAAATAAATGAAAAACTACAGCAATGGAATAAAGATTCCTGAGAAAAATACTCACTGTAACACAGAGACAGAAAATCAGAATTGATTAATTCAGGACTAAAGTGGAGGTGACAGAAGCGCTAGATATTTTTTTTTTTTTTTTTAAAGCAGGTGAAATGGCTCGGCCACATAACTAGATTACCCCAACAATCAGTGACGAACAGACCAAATAGAATCAGAAGAAGAAGCCTTCCATGTAAACGGTGGACAGAGGGAATAAAAGAGTCCATGGGAATCTCGATATATGAAGCCCACAAACGGACACTCTCCCTATGTTTATGCTTCATTACTTTGACACCGGAAAGTACAAGAGGCACATGAAGAGATCAGATGAGACAAACTGCTCTTGTTTGGTCATGAATAAGAAGAGCGGAGTTTGAAAATGTCGTAGAAGAGGCTGACCATGAGAAATGATGCTGGATGGTCTGGGACAGTGGCATATAGGAACATCATCAATACAACTGATCCAGAACACCAGAGACTAAGATCTGTGGAGCTGGATGAACGTCTACATCAGATTGAAGGGCACATGATGATGATGCTGAGCTCAGAGAGTATGGAGAAGAACATGATAACTAGAGAGATAAATGACGCTAGAGACGAGGCTAGGCCAAAGGTGTAAATGTTGGATGGTTTGACAAAATAGGAAAGAGAAGCTACAGCGATGGGAAAATACACACGGACATGCGAACGCTTCGATCTAAGTCGTTATTACCGGAATAACAATAACTAAACAACACATAAGTACTGACCAATGAATAAAGGAGCACGCACTTGTCGTCCCATGATGCATAGGTTCTGTTTCTGACCGTTGAGAAAATGGCCGGGTTGATCAAAAATCCGTCCAAAGAAGCTCACAGAGCGGTGATTCAGTTTCTATCATTTGAAGGATGTCGACCAGTGGACATTCATTGAAGAATGCGGGCAGCGTATGGTAACAAATGTGTGTGGAAGACAAGAGTGACAGACTGGGCACGAATGTTTCGGAAAGGACGTCAGTTCGCGACAGATCTTCGACGGCCGGGTCAAGCGCATATTGTTGCAACAGGAAAAAAAACCATCGACAAAATTGATGCAGCAGTACAGATAAACCGTTGTCGAAGCATACGTTCGCTAGCGAAAGAATTTGCTGTGTCAAATGGGACAATTCAAAGGGTCGTTCGTAAGAAACTGCAATATCGGAAGGTTTGTTCACAGTGGATGCCACGGATGTTGACTGACCACCAAAAAAGACCAACGCGTGGGATGGTGTTTGAACCACTTGCTGCGTTACAGAGTGGAAGGAGATGCATTTCTCTTCCGCATAGCGGCAGGCGATGAATCATGGTGTCACCACTTTGAGCCAAGCAGCAAAAGAGAGAGGATGCAATGGAAGCATGCTGGATCACCAACAGCCAAAAAATTCAAGTTACAGTTTTCCGCTGGTAAGGTTATGCAGAGCGCATTTTTTGACCATGAAGTGCTATTGTTGGCCCACTTTAAAGAACCTCGTGTCAACATCAGCTCTACCCACTACTTGCAAACACTAGACAAGATACAAAAAGCCATCAAGAATAAACGACAGGGCATACTTTCTCGCGGTGTGATTTTGTTGCACGATAATGTTCGTCCGCATGTTACAAAGATTGTGCAGGAAGCATTAGCTTGGAAATAGTGGGGAATTCTGCATCATCCAGCCTATAGTCCTGATTTATCAACATAGTGATTTTCATTTGTTCGGACCACTACAAACAGCTCACAAGGGGCAACGATTTCACACAGATGCAGACGTAATGAACGCGGTAAACACTTGGTTCAGTGAGCAACCACAATCCTTTTTTTGCGGATGGCATTCGCCGCCTTCCTAAGCAATGGGGTGCTTGCCTCAATGCCTACGGCGACTTCTTCTGACCAACCCATGGTGCATAATTCATTCAAAATGAATGCTTTGTTTAATTCTACCACACCTGTTAATGTTTATTTTATGCTTTTGTAATAAAGTCATTGGAACGGGTTTCAAATGAACGACCCTTACCAAAGGCCACTTTCCATCAGCTCTCAAAATCGCTAAAGTGTACCCTCTTCTTAAATCTGGTTCATTGGACACTGATCTCCCTAACAATTACAGGCCCATTTCCTTACTATCATCACTATCTAAGCCACTAGAAAAACACATCCATGATGTAACATTACAGTATTAAGTTCGCAACAATCTTATTGTTGACAGCCAATCAGGATTTCGACCAAAATATTCTTGCCATACGGCCCTAACAAACATGATAGAAAATTGGCACCAGAATATAAACAACAACAGTCTATGTGGAACTGTGTTTATTGATTTCAAGAAAGCATTTGATATGATAGACCATGTTATTTTAATTAAAAAACTTGAGACAATGAAAATTGGCCCTAATGTAGTCACTCTAATATCATCTTTTCTATCAAACAGAAAGCAAGTAGTATCACATAATAAATGTCTGTCTCATACCACTACCTTCAATATTGGAGTACCGCAAGGCTCTATTCTTGGCCCTCTATTGTTTGCCATATACATTAACGATCTACCTTTACATCTTTCGTCGTCCTGCGATCTATTTGCAGACGACTGTACAGTGTACACAAATGCTGAAAACTGTATTTTATTGGAGTCGTCTTTACAACAAGAATTAAATAATGTAGTTAGGTGGAGCTATTCAAACCGTATGCAAATTAACATCACTAAAACAAAATCAATGTTACTAACAACCAGACAAAGACTTCAAACTCTTAGCTCACACACATCACTTCAACTTCACATCGATAACATGCCAGTAGAAAGTGTAATTGAGCACAAAACATTAGGCATAATCATTGATAGAAACCTAAACTTTAATTCCCACGTTCAAGCGCTTATTAAACAAACAGCGAAAAAGGTCTACCAACTCGCCAAAATTAAAAACTTCCTTGATGAGGACACAAGGAAACTATTCTATACTTCTCATATACAGACACACTTTGACTACTGCTCTACAATCTGGGACGGTTGTTCTAATTCAAACACCAAGTGACTTTACTCACTCCAGAAACGGGCCATGAGTCTAATTTATAACAAACATTTATCTGACAATCCTAGCCTGTATAAACGCCTTCAGTTACTACCACTCCGCAAACGCCTGCTTTTCAATAAAGCTAAACTAATTCACAAAAAACCTGCATCGGAATGCCCCAAATTACATTTGGCCATTGTTTAAATATAATGCTAGACACAGTAAACGTTTAAATATATTACACATTCCGGAGCCTAGGATTGACTTATACAAAACAAGCTTAACGTACTCCGCAGCTCAGCTGTGGAACAATCTTCCACAAGAAATCAAAGACATCACCAATTCCTGTTCATATAATCGCAAATTACTCGAACACTATCTCAGTACGGATTATCTTCCTCCTTAATAATAGAGATAATAATAATAATAACAAAACCCTAGTATAACAGCCAGTCCCCTTTTGGTAGGCCAGTATATTCCATATGGCTAATAACAAGTGTCAGACCATTATCTAATTTTACTGTGTCGTGTAGTTTTGATGTTCGCATTTTGCCCATGCCTTTATAATGCATATCTTTTATATTGTTGCTGTTCTCTGTTAGCCTTGAATGATGTGTGAATGAAATAATGTATGAAAGAGAGTGATAGAAGGGCAGAATGTTAGACGGGCCTGCGTGCCCAATTCTTAACCCTTGGAAAATAAAGTTTGTTCGTTCGTTCGTTCGTTCTATCTATCTATCTATCTATCTATCTATCTATCTATCTATCTATCTATCTATCTATCTATCTATCTATCTATCTATCTATCTATCTATCTATCTATCTATCTATCTATCTATCTATCTATCTATCTATCTATCTATCTATCTATCTATCTATCTATCTATCTATCTATCTATCTATCTATCTATCTATCTATCTATCTATCTATCTATCTATCTATCTATCTATCTATCTATCTATCTATCTATCTATCTATCTATCTATCTATCTATCTATCTATCTATCTATCTATCTATCTATCTATCTATCTATCTATCTATCTATCTATCTATCTATCTATCTATCTATCTATCTATCTATCTATCTATCTATCTATCTATCTATCTATCTATCTATCTATCTATCTATCTATCTATCTATCTTTCTGTTTGCACAAAACTGGCCTATGTAGATTAATACTGATGGCGTCTGCAAACTTTAAGAAGAGACTATTTTGTGTATTAAACAAAATGCGAAACGAACTGTCTCTATCAATCACATGACCGATTTCCAAAACGTGCCGTGGAATCGTGATTATACAATGTCTGTGTTGTCGTCAATCAAGTCTTGACTCGGTCGTCCACTTGCTCTCTTAGATCTCCTTTGATGTAGCGCAATTGCTGGAAGTTGATGATGTCATATTTATATCAGGACAAGATAAGTGTCATTTCATCAGCAGTCTTATGGAGCTAGTGAAAGTCGAACACATATAAAAAGGCTGCAAACAGCGCAAGGACAGAAACAAAGAAATGAAACATTACACAACGGAAATGAGATTGCTTAAAAGAATACTCACAGTAACACAGAGACAGAGAATCAGAATTGATTAAATCAGGACTAAAGTGCGGGTAAAAGAAGCTCTAAATTTTATTAACAACAGCAGGTGAAATGGCTCGGCCACATAACTTGGCTACTAGTTTACAGTATGCCACAACAAGCAATGATGAACAGACCAAATACGATCAGAAAAAGAAGCCTTCCATATAAACGATAGACAGAGAGAATATATATATATATATATATATATATATATATATATATATATATATATATATATATATATATATGAGAGTGTGTGTGTTTTTTTGTGTGTGTGTGTGTGTATGTGTGTTTGTGTGTGTATGTGTGTGTTTGTGTGTGTGTGTGTGAACAAATCAGAGGAATACATCCCGTGAATGTTGCTCAATCCAGGAGACTGAGTCCCTGATTTTTCACCTGCCATTTTACCAGTCCAACAGTGGCAGTGATCATTATGACTTATCTTTATTCACTCAGTGGGACGCAGAGGTGTTTCCAAGGCACCAGGGTTGGGTTCTATGCTGGCCAAGACCTATTGACGCGTCCTGGCCGAGCGTCCTGGGCAACAGGTCCCTTCGGGGTCCTGGCTGAAGTCAGTAGGATCGTTGATTCCTCCGAAGTCGGTGAGTGTCTGCCTGCACGGCGAGGAACCACCAGTCTGCACACCAATAAGTCAGACATGGGACAACGGATAATCACGCAAACCTCAGGTCCAGTATGACATCACACTGATATTGGACAACAGGATGTCTTCATCCGACATACAGGATTTCACGCTGGAGATCACAGGCAGCGAACACAAGCAAACAAGCAATTCACTCAGTCGTGTGGTATTTCCGTCCGTTGTATCCTGTTCGGAGTCTGAAAATTGTTACCCGTTCTAATCGATGGAGAAGGCAATATGCAACATCGTTCTGGTGGCCGGGATGATCTTATTCAAACTTGGTTCTGCAATTATTTCTGATAAATCTCGTGGCCTCATCCTAGGTTGTCTATATCAGGCTGAGGTAGTCTTCCATCTTCCTCTCCAAATGTGTCTGCCTTCTCATGTCCGTTTATATAGCGGGGTGAAGGCATCCATTGTGCCAGAACAAGTGTGAATTTGTAACATTGTTCATAAAGTGCTGCTCTTAGGTCTGCTAGTTCTACGCTGTTTCCGCTAGTCAGTATTGAACCAACAGACTTGGCATCAATAAAGACAGCGGAGGTCAGCATGGCCGAATGGATAAGAGAGCTTGTTGTTATGCATACGGTGTGTTGGTGCCGAGGTAGCGGGTTACACCCCTTTACCTGTCAGCTGGAATACAATGTTGACTTCTCGTCCTATGACCTAAAAATGTAAATTACAAGTACCCCTGAATTCAGCATAGTTTTGCATGATGGCGATTGACACTGGTAATAGGGAAATCTAATCCACACACAAAAATTAGTAAAGTGCATTATAAACAGTGGTACGTGTTTATACTAAGCCTGAATTCGAAGGGAGCGAACGCAAACAAAAAAATAGAAGAAAAGAGACTGTGACATAATGGATCAGGCATCCACATTCCCAGTCCAACACATCCATAATAATACTTTTAGTTTTGAACGGAGACCATCCAGATAGTAGGGCCATAAATAGAATCGAATGTTCTGGAACGCGGTGGGGTAGGGCAGCGGTATGCGCTCGCCTTTTCATTGGCTAATAGGTGTGAGCCCACGCTATTCACTAGGCCAAACTTCAAATATTTGGTAGTTTGAGCCGGGATTCCACCAGGAGCAGTCGCTATTTGTGATGTGGGGACCCAAAAATGGCCTTAAAGATTCCGTAAAATATTGTTCTCTGAATAACAGGTATCACTACTGAGTGAGTGCGTGGCGCGACACTGTGAGCTGTGAGTTTCGTCTGAAATGCTTTTAATCTGCCTGAGGTTTTTTGGAACGTGACTGCATGTTCGGAGTGATGGCAGGTGGCTATGTCCCAGAGTTGACCGGTTTTTGCCTTATGCAGAAATGCGTGGCTGCTGTGCTTCTGGTTGACTGCCACTGCCATCAGCGATGAACTGTATTTTCGTGGACTGTGTGGGTGAACATCTAGGAGACATCCAGATGGGAAAATGACAGCTGATTCCATCAGCGATGAACTGGGTGTTTCGTGGGGGACTGGTGTGTTGACATTCTGGTGGCGGCATTATGCACAGTGTATTTGTGCGGGCTGTTTGTCGAGACTCCTGTCTTTTCCACTTTTCACATTGGGCAGTGGAGAGCATTTTGTGTGATATTCACTGGCACAGGAATGGAGCATAATGGGGACGACCCGTTGCTGCGAAGTTGGAACTGCGACTAACTAACTAACTAACCACCATACTTTAATGTTGTGATTATGCCTAGTGAACGAAAGAGAAGAATATAAGATTATTTTATGAAGAATATGTGAAGGTGAAAACAACTTCTGTGTGCCAGTATTCTGAACACTGCTTCTTCAACCTGTCAGGTCTTATCGCTGTAATACTCCAAGTGCATATCATTCCCCTGTTGTGACTGGTTGCGTATGCTTGATGATTGTAAATTACACTCTATGCAAATTCGCAAACCCTGTGTGCATTATAAATGCCTGGCATTACTCATTCTTAACCCAACTGTACACTGCTCTTGCGAGTTAACATTTGGCGGTCTGGATTGGAATGTGTGATGTAAACATGTACAAGTTCCTTTGTAAATGCTGAGAATGTTGGAGTGAGTGAGTTGGTGATTTGATAAGTAGCCTCTCACATTAGTAGAAAGACAGATGCTTCATATCAATATGTAAGCGGGACGTGTGTGGCACGCCAGAATTGCAAAGTTCCTGTGATGCCTGGTGGCTAGATTACGCTCAAGAGAATTAATATAATTTCTCTCGGAAGTATTAGACTGGTACCTCTACTGTTGGTAGATTTATATAAACTAGTTCCTAAAAGGACAATAGGTGTGTGAACCTGTGTCTTAGTCGGCTGAATATAATGTATGGCTCATGCGAATTTACAAGGACAAAACATGTTTTTCCCCATATGTGCTTTGGTGCATATGAGAACAATTGCTTATGCAATTTGGCTTCTTTACCTACTGTAGTAGATATGGACATTACTCAGTGGGGAAAGAGCACATGATGATGTTGATGTACTTGTGAGCCAAGTCTGGTCTGAAAGGGGTGAGGTCTAGCATTGCTATGTGAGTGTGTATGGAATAGGACCATGACAACCATTGGAATTGATGTTTGGTCTGCTAATGGGATAAATGCCATAAGTTTAATACATATTGCATATTGCAGTTGTACATGCCTATTTTCCATTCTGCTTCACCATGCCTGCTCATGTGCTAATTCACAATGCCTGTCTCATGTTTGTATGTCACAATGCTTGCTCATGTTGCTTGCCTTATAGTGCTTGCTTTACTCTGTCTGTTCCTCATTGTGCCCAGGTCTACTGTGGTTTAAACATTGTAAAACCTTAGACATAGTAGTTAGTTAGTTAGTTAGTTAGTTAGTCGACAGATCATCCTTGTTGCACATCGAACCATTCAGTCCATAAGTGCTCGGATCCCCTCCTCAGCAAATCCCGCAGCATGTAGCAGCTAACGACGCCAGTTCTGTGTTGGTTTATCAATCTTCTTTGGCTTCCTGCGTAGTGTTCTTGTTTGGCCACCCCTCTTTTAATTTGCTGCTCTAGCAGTCTGGCCATTGTTGTAGATTCACAGTCATCACTTGGTTCTCGCAAAAGTCTTACATCACGTAGAGCATTCAGAATGTCAGCCTGGTCCATGGCGCGTCCGCCCTCCACAGTAGCCTCACCTGCGAGCTTGTCAGCCCACTCATTTCCTTGTACTCACGCATGCCCTGGCACGAAGATGAAACTAATCTTTGCCAGCCGAGAACGCTTCAGAGGCAGCAACCATTCTCTTCGGATGGACCCCTCCTCTCTCCTCTTGATCATGTTCATTGAGTCGCTAAGGAAACAAGCCCTGGTGAATGTCTGTGTCTCGAGCCATGTTATTGCTTTACTTACTGCCATGACTTCCATGGTCAGGCTACTTGTGGTTTCAGTGAAAGCACCAGAGTCCTCCTTCACAATTCTCCCTCCGGCCCGAGCTGTAAAGGCCCATGAGCTTCTCACATGTCGGACGACCGACCCATCTGTGTAGATGACCGCGTCACCGTCTAGCGAATTCTCGAAAATCAACGCTTGTACTTCAGCCTCAACAGCAGCCGGATTTTTTTGTCTGCATTTTCTATCTAGTTGGATGCAAACTGAAAAAGATGTGCAGATGTCTGTTGGCACTTGCACCCACTCCTCGCCAGGTTCTAAGTCCTCAAGTGAACAAACCTGTTGAAGAATGTCTTCGGCTTGACCCATCCACGACCGTCCTCTTTTTAACCTGCTGCCCTTCACCTTCCTAATTTCACTATGCAGTGGATGTTGTGTGTTTGCGTTAATTCTGAGGTAGGCGCGTGCCCTGCAAACTTGTATTCTCTCTTCAATGGTTGGAAAATCAAGAAGGTAGCGCATCGCCCTGCATACTGTATCTCTTGTACATCCAAGAATAATGCGCATAGCTTCATTCTGTATCCTTTCCATCCTTTCTATCTGCTTATGGCTGAGAGTCAGGATTGCCATTGCATACTCCAAAACAGACATGACCAGCCCCTCGTACAGAAGACATAGATGGCGCTGCTCACAGTTTGCTGCCGCCATCACCCGCATCGCTGCCAAACCCCGCTTGGCATTTGTTATCACCTGGTCTATGTGCACATTATAAGCAAGGCTTCGATCAAACCGTATCCCCAGGTAATTCATTGCCTGCGTTCTTTCCACCTTCTATGAACACATCATTACAGTTGGTGTTGGATTGTTGACAATATGATTATTCAACGAGAACCAAGTCACAGTTGCCTTTGTTGGGTTGACCATTGCCCCAGCTTCATCACACCAAGTACTTATGCGATTGAGTTCGGTTTGTAGTTCCCCAGCAACCTCCTCTCTATCCTTACCCTGACGATACACTAAAACATTATCGGCATATTACAATGTCCTGCCAGGTCCAGTGATCTGCTCACTGGTGATTCTCACTGTGTAGGCGTTGAACAGTACCGGAGATAATGGTGATCCCTGTGGTAGGCCATGATATATTGTTGTTGGTTCCGAAGTCCAACTGCTACATCTAAAAACTACTTTCCGTTGGAAGAGGGCTGCAGTGCTCCAACTAAGGAGGAATGGGCTTACGTTTAGTTCAAGAAGCTGAAACATTAAAAAATCCAGTGGTACTCTGTTGTATGCGTCCTCAAGATCAATCGCTGCAGCAACGGTTTCAGTGCCTGAGTGGAAACCTTCATAGACATCATGGGCAAAGACTGCTGCATTGGTCCAGGTTTCTCTTTTTGGACGGTACCCACCCAGGGTAGGTGGGAAAACACCTTGCCTCTCTAGTTGGCTTGATATTTTCCTGGCAATTACCTTCTCCAGCAGCTTGCCTATTGTATTCTGCATGGTTATAATTCGATATCTCTGAATTTTTTTGTGGTCTTTGTCAGGCTTCGGCAAGGGAATCAGATAGCTGTGTAACCATTCCTCCTTGATGCTAGCACTCCCTATACTGTTGTTGTACATGTCTGCTAGTTTCTCTAGCTCATTGTCGGTACACCTATTTATTTCGTTGTATCTTATGCCATCAGGAACTGGAGCACTGTTTTTTGATCGTCGAAGCACAGCCTTGATTTCTTTCACTGTCACTGTGTCTTCATCCGAAGTGTTCTGGGCCTTGCATCTGTCTGAGGAGACCTCCTTGTCCAGATTTCGACCTCCCATGTCTGTCTGGTTGCTCTGCTCAAGGTAGCGTTCAAAGAGGGCTTTGCCCTTGTCCTCGTCAGTCCTCTGCCAGATGAGGTCAGCACCTTGGAAGTCAGAAATGCTCTTATTCTTGACTACACCACTCATGCTTTTATGTAGTCGCCAGAACAATTTCAGTGACTTGTCTGTGCTTACTCTTTGACACACCTCTGCCCATTTTTCGCTTTTAACTACCGTGACCAGTTTTTTGAAATAGCTTTCTTTTGTGTGCATCTCTCTTTTTAAGTGCAAGCAGGGACTAGGATGACCAGCTCTGTTCTTCTTGGCATTTTGCCATCTCCTTACAGCACTACGCTTATCCACCCAAGCCTTCTCCACCTCGAAACTCCACCACGGTGGCTGCTCCCAGCTTTTTTTCCTGCCCTGAAACGTTCTGCGCTTGTCACGTCTTATTTTACTCACCACATATTGCCCTGTACTGTCATACTGGAACGTCTTTACCTTTAGCTTGTGCTGCCTGGTTCTGCCTTTCTCCACCAATATGCTGCAAGGGTGGTGGTCGCTGCCATGGTGTCCTAGGACACCCCATCTACACACTGTAGTGAGTAAAGGTGAAACTAGCGCCAGATCAATAGCACTGTCCTCATCGCCTGGAGGGCTTGCTGTCCTGGTGACACAGCCACTGTTGATACAAACCAGGTCGATGTTTTCCAGTGCAGTCTCGAGCTCCTCCCCTTGTGTATTGGAGGAAGTGTTTCCCCATGATCTGCCTTTAGCGTTGAAGTCACCACAGAAAATAACATTTCTCTCGTGGCCTAATATGCCACTTAAGCACTGCCACTTATGTGCGTCCACACTCGCATTGCGGGCATAAACATTAACCAACACGAATGGTATACTGGAATGAACTCTAAACGCCTGTATTTGTATATCGTCACTGATATCGAGCTTCCGGTATCAAGATGGCGACGGACGGTCGTGTTGTTTTGTGTTCGTTAACTTTTTCGCGTAGGGGATGGATTTATTCATCTATTGCGTGTAATTGGTGTGCCAGGATGTAAAACCAGGAGTTTCTACTCAAGATCTGCGCGGGTGCTACGGAGTTCGTGCATCGAGCGAAGCCTTCCTTGAGTGAATTTTCAGCAGCGTGTGTGGTTCTCAGCAGTCTGTGTTTACGTTTTTTCAACATGGCGGAACAACGTGTGATTTCCGAGGGTTCAGCAGTCAACATAACGAAGCGGCGTGGTAGCCGCGCATGGAGGAAAAAACAAGGTAAGCGCGGTGGTTTGAGACGTTTTAGACTCAAGTGTCACCGTCTAGGACTCAGGAACATCCGTATTCTATATTGGAACTGTGCCAGTGTAAAACAACGGGGCTCTATTTTAGAAACCCTAGTTTACAGGAACGACATTGTAGCACTCCAGGAGACGAGACTGGGCGATCAGCCACTCCGAATTGCCGGCTTTAAATGTTTCTACAACAGACGACATCTGGGAACGGCAATTCTCGTTCGCGACAGCATGGTGGCATCAGAGCTAGACATGTCCAGTTAGGACAGACATAGTAAATGCTTGTAATTGTGTAAGCTACCCTGTCTCAACATATAGGCTTGTGATTACCAAAGATAAGGGTGAATAATGAAAACATATCACCCACAGTCCATCAAAGTGGAATACACTTCCATCATCAAACCAGGAGAGGTGTGTTTGGTCAACACCCTCCCTTACCTCCCCATTTTCATCTGTGTATGTTGGTGTATGATAACATTTTCTTTTAACAAATGTAAAGAGATGTTGTACCATTTTGTATATCAACAGAGAACAGAGGATGGTGGAGAGGTCTTCATATATCATCTGGGACAACTAACCAGAAGTCTTAGACACCCAGAACTAACTCCCTATAAGTGTAATCCATGAATCACAGATGAACACAGGCTGAGTTGCCAGTCTTTATATTCATGGCAACCTCTGGCCCAAGTCAACTTAAGTAACTGTTTTTTGGAACAGGAAGCAGGATTGGTCAACATTGGTTAACCTGTCATGGGGCACAGTGAACCATGCTTCAGAAAGAAGAACCCTGTCTACAGTTTGTCTCGGTCATGGCCATAGAAAGTAATCCTGTGCCCCAATGGACCACTTATTCATTCTCCTAGAATCCAAAATGTAAGAATTTCTTGGAGGCTTTTATCTCAGCTCTCAAACCGCTGAATGAAAATGGGGAGACAAACAGTTCTGAAGAATCCATTAATGTGATTATCTTGGTATATCAGTGTCATCTGAGAAATTAAAATCAAGTCTTTTGGTATTAACTACATTCAAAGAAAACTGGTGAAGTAACTTGCAGTAATTGTTCATCTAAGACTTAACTTGGAGAATAACCAGCCTGGTGTTCACACAGTGAAATTTGAAATGAGACTTGAACAATAGGTGAAGTTGAACTGGCTAAGTGAAGTGCTGCAATGTATTGGACTTTGTTCAGATCTCTGGGTCTCTTCGGCAAGTCATGTTCTACATGTACCGAGTATACATCTCCCAATGTCAGGAGAGTGCTATCCTCAACTATTTGAAGTACCCAGTGACAGCATTCACAGACAGTCGGGTCAACAGTGAGATTCCGTACATGTCATCATCCCAAATTCTGTTCTCAAAAGGAAATAATCTGCCATGGAACTTATTATAGGAAGTCTGCTACCTGGAGCTTTCCCAACATCAATTGCTGATGATAACAGGATGCAACTGATTCAGAACAGTAGTTCCTCCCTTAAGTTTCCCATGATAGGATTTTATAAAATTCCCAAGAGACAAGAAGTGATGATAGATACATGAATCAGTGGTGTAGTTAGAGATTGGAGAGGAGGAGGAGAATTTGTTGATCAGTTGGTGGAGTAATTAGGAGTTGTTGTATCATGGTTATCTGCATGCATGTTCGGCATATTTGTACATTATGCATGTACTTGTTGAAGTGTTGACATGGCAAAAGATTAACCATTGGTCTTCACTCGACCAACCAGCAGCTCAATAAAGAGTATTTATGAACCAGTGTTTTAAGTACATGTCCCATGCGAATGTCTTGTACAGTTGCTGTCAAGTATTGTACATGGTGAATGTCTTAAGTTACTGTGGTTGGTGACAGATATTGTGAAAAGTCCTGTATAGATGTTGTCAAGTATCTCTCATGATGTATGTCTTGTGCAATGGTTGGTGTAAACATTTCCATGTAAATGTATGTCCCACTCTTGTCAAGAACCTGTCATGTAGATGTCTTGTTCAACAGACGTTATGTACAGTTATGGTTGAAGTTTGTCTACTAATATTGAAACATAAAGTCCTAAGATATAATTGGACAACTGATATAGGTCACTTTTGACACAAAACAAAATAAGGGAAGATCTAATGTAACGGACAAATAGCACACTGACAACACTATGTTGAGTGAATTGGATCCTCAGTTGTACAGTGGCGAATAGTTCAGATCTCTTTTTGGCCTTGAGGGAACTTTTTTCTTCTTTTATAAATTTCTGTGTAGATACTTGGTAGTCTCACAGTGGGGGTTCAGAGCCAAAGGAAAAATGGTTTTCCAAAAGGGCTAGGCGGGAATGATTATCTCATTTGAGAGACCTCTAGACAAAAATGTGCAAACTCATATCCTTTATCTTGGCTGTTTATTATTCAAGATATATATTCAGAGAACACTACTAAATAGGTCCTCTGTCATCAATCGAACATGTCACATAGACCACCGTGGTTGTCTTTATTCTTCTCTGTCAATAGAATTTCCGCTGCAGTTTTCAAGGTCTTTATTCTTCTCTGTCAATAGAATTTCCGCTGCAGTTTTCAAGGTCTTTATTCATCTCTGTCAATAGCATTATGTTGATGCACGCCTGTCAGTCCAGCAAGTGTATGAGTGAAATAGGTAATTTTAAAACGTTTCGGTCCAATGAAGAGCTAAAGTTGGTGGTGCATGAGTGGTTACACATCCGACTAAAATACTTTTTGTTTTCCTTCAGGAATCCAAGAGCAGCATAGGCAAGCAAAAGCTGCATTTCAGAAAATTTGAGTATTTTATACAATAAGTCAATATCACTGAATATAGGAAAGAGAGTGCTGAAATGCTATATAGAACCAGTTTTGCTGTATTGGCAGTGAATCTTGGAATGTAAATGAACGAATTAAGAAAAAATTAGAAGCAACAGATATTTGGTTCCTGAGAAGATTGTTGCGAATTACTTGGACTGCCAGAGTAACTATCACGACTGCCCGAAACAGGCTAAAGAAATTAGAACACTATATGCAGCGGTAAGGAAGAGACAAACATCTTTCTTCGGTCATGTGATGAGAAGAGAGGCATTGGAGAATGTCGTGACAACTGGAAAGAGCGAGGGGAAGAGAAGCAGAGGTATACCAAAAGAAAATGGGTCGATTGAGACTTTGGAATGGAGGAATATCTACAGCAGAGTTGATCCAGAACACCTAAGACCGACATCTGTGGAGAGCCATGAAAGCCTAAGCTAGCTGGCACTTGATGATGATGCGTATTATTTGTATTCCTTGTGATCTAATTTGAAAAAATAGCCTCGTCTACTTCATCTTAAAAGTGTTGTGTTTCTTCGTCACTACTGCATGTTGTTGGTATACATTCTTGTATAATATTTATATCTGTTGGTTTTCCTTTAATTTTGACCATAATACCTCTATCTGATATACACCAGTAATCATTAATTGACTTGACTGTTATTTTATTTAATCAAATAGTAATCCCCTGCCATTTTCGCGTGTATCCCCTCCAGAATATATTATTGTGTGTTCGTCGTTTATAATTTTACTCGATCCCTTCCATGGCATCTCACTTAAGGCTAGGATATTCATTTTCATGCTGTCCATTGATCTTATGACATTGTTCAACTTTCCCAACTCCATGTTCCAACATTCCATGTTCCTTTATTCTTGTTATTTATTGTTTCGTCATCAGTAGCTGGATGACGGTCTGGTGTCACCAGTGGCTCATGACTGTCCTTACCGGACGAGGATGTCCTAAGACTGCCGCCTTTCACTGTCTCTGAAATATATTTAGTCATGATGTCTTGGGTGTATAATGGGCTGGTTTCCCCATGCTTTCCACATCCATATGTGGGTGGGGGGGGGGGGGGTTAATCTCTGCAAGGTCTTCTACCTCTGAAACTGACAGCCAATTTCGACTGTTAGAACACGTGAGTGCCCTGCTCTGCTCAGCGTTTTTTTTTTTTTTTTTGCATGTTATTCAAGTATATGCCCCAACAGGAGAGTCCAGTGAAGATAATGTAGAGGAATTTTATAATGACATAGAGTCTGCCTTAAAGAAATGTAAAAATTCAGAAATAAACATCATAATAGGGGACTTCAATGCAAAAGTAGGAAATCAAGGGGATAGATACACAGTAGGAAACTATGGTTTAGGAGAGAGAAATGAAAGAGGATACAGACTAGTTGAGTGAGCAAAAGAACAGGAAATGATTGTAGGAAACACCTGGTTCAAGCAACACCCTAGAAGATTATGGACCTGGAGGAGTCCTGATAGCAGGATTAGAAACCAGATTGACTACATTCTCATTAGCAGAAGATTTAGAAACGCGCTAACAGTAGCAAAAACAGTTCCCAGTGCTGATTGTTATAGTGACCACAGACTACTCACAGGAACATTGAGGATAAAGTTGAAGAAAGTCAAGTATACAACAGTGAACACTAAATATGATTTGTGTACATTGAGTAATGACAAGGAAATACAAAACAAATTCAACATAGAAGTACAGAACAGATTTGAAATATTGTCTGATCTAGAGATCCTATTCCAGGATGTGGATGATCAATGGGAAATGTTAAAGAATTCAATCAATGTGGCTGCAGAAAAAACTATTCCAAAATTAAAGAAGGTGGGTCGTAAAAAATGGATGACAGAGGAAATTTTACACTTAATGGAAACAAGAAGACTCAACAAAAATAATCCTGCCAAATATGAAGAAATTCACAGACAAGTCAGAATATTATGTAGGAAGGCAAAAGAATCATGGCTTGAGGAAAAGTGCTTAGAAATTGAAAAACAACACAACAGTCAAAATACCAAATTAGTGCACAAAAGAGTTCAGGAACTTACTTATAAAAGAACAAGTACATCAACAGGCTGTCTAAAAACTAAAGATGGCAAAGTCATAATAGAAAAAGATCAGATTCTACATGTATGGACAGATTATGTGAAAGACCTGTATAATGATAACAGAGAGGAACAGTATGCTATTAGATTTAATAATGAAGGACCAGCAATTTTAAAGATGGAGGTTCAAAATGTTCTTAAGCATATGAAAGCTGGCAAGGCCCCCGGTGCAGATAACATCACAACAGAAATGATTAGAGCTCCAGAAGAATTTGGACTAGAGCAAGTCACTAGACTTCTGAACACATTATATGATACTGGAGATATACCTTCTGAATTATGTAATTCTGTATTTATTGCAATCCCAAAGAAATCAGGAGCCTTAGAATGTGATCAACATAGAACAAATAGTATAATGAGTCACATCACAAAGATTTTGTTACGAATTATCATGCAAAGAGTGAGGAAGAAAATACAACCTGAAATAGGGGAAGAACAATGTGGTTTTGTAGAAGGAAAGGGTACAGTAAATGCTGTTTATATGCTGCGAACAGTTATTGAACGTGCTTTAGAAGTAAACAAGGATATACATCTTTGCTTTATTGACTAAACAAAGGCTTTTGATAGAGTTAGACATGTCAACATTGTGGATATGCTTGCAGATCTACAAATTGATGGGAAAGACATTAGACTTATAAAAAACATATATTGGAAACAACAAGCTGCCATAAGGATTGATAATGAAGTAGGACAATACCAACCTATTAAGAGAGGTGTTAGGCAGGGATGTGTAATGTCTCCAGATCTTTTTTCCCTATACAGTGAAAATATTTTCAGAAATGTAGAAGACCTAATTGGAATCAGCATTGGAGGACGAAACATAAATAACATTAGATATGCAGATGATACAGTATTGATTGCAGACAATGCACAGGATCTGCAACAATTAGTAGACGCTGTGGTTGTACACAGTGAGCAGCTGGGGTTGGAATTAAATTGTAGGAAGACACAGGTTATGGTCGTCACTAGGAAGAACGAAGTACCACAATGTAAAATACAAGTAAATGGGAATATTCTTCAACAAGTGAATCGGTTCAATTATCTCGGAACAGTCATAACATCTGATGGCAGATGCCTTGAAGAGATTAGAACAAGAATCGCCATTGCGAAAGTAGCCTTTAGCAAGATGAAAAACATTCTGACCAATAAAATGATGTCAATTGAAACGAGAAAAAGAGTGTTGAGGGGATACATAGAGTCTGTTCTTTTGTATGGATGTGAAACTTGGACAATGTGCAGTCATGCAGAAAAACATCTGATGGCTGCAGAAATGTGGTTTCTGAGGAAAATGCAAAGAATACCATGGACAGACAGAAAAACCAATGAACAAGTACTACAAGAGACAAATGAAAATCGTAGATTGATTAGAGAAATTAGACGTAGACAGTCAAAATTTTTGGGACATGTTATGAGAAGAAATGGACTGGAGAACTTAGTGACAGCTGGCAAGATCGAAGGGAACAGACCAAGAGGAAGACCGAGAGGAAAATATCTGGATGGCTTGGCCACATGGCATGGACGAGACAGGAACACTGAGCTGATCCACGACTCTGGTGATCGAGTGAAATGGCGAATCATGACCGCCCACGCTTTCCGGCATGGCACATGATTGATTGATTGATCCTTTACAGGACATCGCTGTCAACACCAGCATCTTTCAGCTGAATGTTGATATCTTGGCAAGATTAAGCTCAGTAGTTTGCCATTGCTTTCTGAGCGGCCGGCTTACATACCCCGTAAGTTACCGATGCGATTCTAACCACTGCTGATTCGAACCACTGCTGATTCTCACCGTCATCACGTTACCGACGAGAGTATACGAGATTACGGAGAAAAGTCATAACCTCTAAGCCACGAAGCCGGCCTGCTCAGCTTCAGAGTTTATCTATTCCGGTGGATACTCTGTCCCCGGGACTTCGTTTGCCACACCGCGGTGTTTCCCATCCTATACCACTTGGGAATGGGATTGTCCTTTCCTGAAGTACTCCAATACTTTTAGAGGACTTTATTTATATATACATATAGAAATTTGTGACGTCGTTCGGTACGACATAACATAACCATGGATGTCAAAGTAAAAAAACAAACCAAATTAAACAGAATTAGCAAACTCTTTATACATACCAAGAAATAGAGTCAGCATTCTCTCTATTACAGATCAGGATTGTCTAAGCCTGTACCGTCCGTTCAACTACACCTGGGATGACGAGTCTTGCCTTTACGCATGCAACTTCATCTGCTCCACACCGTAAGTTCCCTTACCTGCTTGTTTTCAGAAACTCTGTTCGTATTACGTAAGACTGAACATGGACAGTTGTGACGTGAGTGGGTACCGAGTATAGATAACTCTCTCTTGTAGGGACTTTTTACCCCCATATCCCTTACAGGACATCGCTGTCAACACCAGCATTTTACCACTGTCGTTGATTTCGTGGCAAGATTACGCTCAGTAGTTTGCCATTGCTTTCTGAGCGGCCGGATAACTTATCCCGTAAGTTACCAACGAGGCGAGAACCGCTTCCAATTCTCGCGCGCTGCGGTACCCTACGTGGATAAACGGGATTACGGAGTAAGTCGTTTAACCCCTGGGGTCAAGGAGACGGTTGTAGGAACTTACAAGGATATAATGTGAGGGTCATGCTGGGGTCAGAGGTTAACAGCCAGCGGGATTGGTTGGATTCGGAAGCGCCAGCGGTTGGAAAACTTATCATGGACAAGGCAGACATGCTGAAGACTGTCTATGAACGATTGGCGGTTAAAGTGACAAAAACTCCGACGTGGAGCAAACATGACCAGAGGCTTCTGATCGTCAGATGATTTCCCCTTCCCACAATGTTTCGGCCCTTTACCTCCTTGACACTCTCTGGGGTAGGACAAGATACAATCACTTTTGGAAGAACATATTCAAGGATTTGAATAACGAAGACACATACCCAATAGATCGCACGATTTATTGCCTAGCATATTTCGCTGTATCTCGTCAGTTACATCCTGCATAATTCACACGACATAAAGTACAATAACTAGATACATCCTTCAAGCTGGAATATACACATGTTCGTACATTAATGTCAATTGTCTATCACGGTAATTTTAAACAGATTATTATGTCTTTCTGTTTGCACAAAACTGGCCTATGTAGATTAATACAGATGGCGTCTGCAAACTTTAAGAAGAGACTATTTTGTGTATTAAACAAAATGCGAAACGCACTGTCTCTATCAATCACATGACCAATTTCCAAAACGTGCCGTGGAATCGTGATTATACAATGTCTGTGTTGTCGTCAATCAAGTCTTGACTCGGTCGTCCACTTGCTCTCTTAGATCTCCTTTGATGTAGCGCAATTGCTGGAAGTTGATGATGTCATATTTATATCAGGTCAAGATAAGTGTCATTTCATCAGCAGTCTTATGGAGCTAGTGAAAGTCGAACACATATAAAAAGGCTGCAAACAGCGCAAGGACAGAAACAAAGAAATGAAACATTACACAACGGAAATGAGATTGCTTAAAAGAATACTCACAGTAACACGGAGACAGAGAATCAGAATTGATTAAATCAGGACTAAAGTGCGGGTAAAAGAAGCTCTAAATTTTATTAACAACAGCAGGTGAAATGGCTCGGCCACATAACTTGGCTACTAGTTTACAGTATGCCACAACAAGCAATGATGAACAGACCAAATACGATCAGAAAAAGAAGGCTTCCATATAAACGATAGACAGAGAGAATATATATATATATATATATATATATATATATATATATATATATATATATATATATATATATGAGTGTGTGTGTGTTTGTGTGTGTATGTGTGTTTGTGTGTGTATGTGTGTGTGTGTGTGTGTGTGTGTGTGTGTGTGTGTGTGTGTGTGTGTGTGAACAAATCAGAGGAATACATCCCGTGAATGTTGCTCAATCCAGGAGACTGCGTCCCTGATTTTTCACCTGCCATTTTACCAGTCCAACAGTGGCAGTGATCATTATGACTTATCTTTATTCACTCAGTGGGACGCAGAGGTGTTTCCAAGGCACCAGGGCTGGGTTCTATGCTGGCCAAGACCTATTGACGCGTCCTGGCCGAGCGTCCTGGGCAACAGGTCCCTTCGGGGTCCTGGCTGAAGTCAGTAGGATCGTTGATTCCTCCGAAGTCGGTGAGTGTCTGCCTGCACGGCGAGGAACCACCAGTCTGCACACCAATAAGTCAGACATGGGACAACAGATAATCACGCAAACCTCAGGTTCTGTATGACATCACACTGATATTGGACAACAGGATGTCTTCATCCGACATACAGGATTTCACGCTGGAGATCACAGACAGCGAACACAAGCAAACAAGCAATTCACTCAGTCGTGTGGTATTTCCGTCCGTTGTATCCTGTTCGGAGTCTGAAAATTGTTACCCGTTCTAATCGATGGAGAAGGCAATATGCAACATCGTTCTGGTGGCCGGGATGATCTTATTCAAACTTGGTTCTGCAATTATTTCTGATAAATCTCGTGGCCTCATCCTAGGTTGTCTATATCAGGCTGAGGTAGTCTTCCATCTCCCTCTCCAAATGTGTCTGCCTTCTCATGTCCGTTTATATAGCGGGGTGAACTCATCTATTGTGCCAGAACAAGTGTGAATTTGTAACATTGTTCATAAAGTGCTGCTCTTAGGTCTGCTAGTTCTACGCTGTTTCCGCTCGTCAGTATTGAACCTTCAGGTCTGCTAATTCTACGCTGTTTCCGCTCGTCAGTATTGAACCAACAGACTTGGCATCAATAAAGACAGCGGAGGTCAGCATGGCCGAATGGATAAGAGAGCTTGTTGTTATGCATACGGTGTGTTGGTGCCGAGGTAGCGGGTTACATCCCTTTACCTGTCAGCTGGAATACAATGTTGACTTCTCGTCCTATGACCTAAAAATGTAAATTACAAGTACCCCTGAAGTCAGCATAGTTTTGCATGATGGCGATTGACACTGGTAATAGGGAAATCTAATCCACACACAAAAATTAGTAAAGTGCATTATAAACAGTGGTACGTGTTTATACTAAGCCTGAATTCGAAAGGAGCGAACGCATACAAAAAAATAGAAGTAAAGAGACTGTGACATAATGGATCAGGCATCCACATTCCCAGTCCAACACTTCCATAATAATACTTTTAGTTTTGAAAGGAGACCATCCAGATAGTAGGGCCATAAATAGAATCGAATGTTCTGGAACGCGGTGGGGTAGGGCAGTGGTATGCGCTCGCCTTTTCATTGGCTAATAGGTGGGAGCCCACGCTATTCACTAGGCCAAACTTCAAATATTTGGTAGTTTGAGCCGGGATTCCACCAGGAGCAGTCGCTATTTGTGATGTGGGGACCCAAAAATGGCCTTAAAGATTCCGTAAAATATTGTTCTCTGAATAACAGGTACCACTTTAAAACATACTTTAATGTTGTGATTATGCCTAGTGAACGAAAGAGAAGAATATAAGATTATTTTATGAAGAAAATGTGAAGGTGAAAACAGAACTTCTGTGTGCCAGTATTCTGAACACTGCTTCTTCAACCTGTCAGGTCTTATCGCTGTAATACTCCAAGTGCATATCATTCCCCTGTTGTGACTGGTTGCGTATGCTTGATGATTGTAAATTACACTCAATGCAAATTCACAAACCCTGTGTGCATTATAAATGCCTGGCATTACTCATTCTTAACCCAAATGTACACTGCTCTTGCGAGTTAACATTTGGCGGTCTGGATTGGAATGTGTGATGTAAACATGTACAAGTTCCTTTGTAAATGCTGAGAATGTTGGAGTGAGTGAGTTGGTGATTTGATAAGTAGCCTCTCACATTAGTAGAAAGACAGATGCTTCATATCAATATGTAAGCGGGACGTGTGTGGCACGCCAGAATTGCAAAGTTCCTGTGATGCCTGGTGGCTAGATTACGCTCAAGAGAATTAATATAATTTCTCTCGGAAGTATTACACTGGTACCTCTACTGTTGGTAGGTTTATATAAACTAGTTCCTAAAAGGACAATAGGTATGTGAACCTGTGTCTTAGTCGGCTGAATATAATGTATGGCTCATGCGAATTTACAAGGACAAAACATGTTTTTCCCCATATGTGCTTTGGTGCATATGAGAACAATTATTTATGCAATTTGGCTTCTTTACCTACTGTAGTAGATATGGACATTACTCAGTGGGGAAAGAGCACATGATGATGTTGATGTACTTGTGAGCCAAGTCTGGTCTGAAAGGGGTGAGGTCTGGCATTGCTATGTGAGTGTGTATGGAATAGGACCATGACAACCATTGGAATTGATGTTTGGTCTGCTAATGGGATAAATGCCATAAGTTTAATACATATTGCATATTGCAGTTGTACATGCCTATTTTCCATTCTGCCTCACCATGCCTGCTCATGTGCTAATTCACAATGCCTGTCTCATGTTTGTATGTCACAATGCTTGCTCATGTTGCTTGCCTTATAGTGCTTGCTTTACTCTGTCTGTTCCTCATTGTGCCCAGGTCTACTGTGGTTTAAACATTGTAAAACCTTAGACATAGTAAATGCTTGTAATTGTGTAAGCTACCCTGTCTCAACATATAGGCTTGTGATTACCAAAGATAAGGGTGAATAATGAAAACATATCACCCACAGTCCATCAAAGTGGAATACACTTCCATCATCAAACCAGGAGAGGTGTGTTTGGTCAACACCCTACCTTACCTCCCCATTTCCATCTGTGTATGTTGGTGTATGATAACATTTTCTTTTAACAAATGTAAAGAGATGTTGTACCATTTTGTATATCAACAGAGAACAGAGGATGGTGGAGAGGTCTTCACATATCATCTGGGACAACTAACCAGAAGTCTCAGACACCCAGAACTAACTCCCTATAAGTGTAATCCATGAATCACAGATGAACACAGGCTGAATTGCCAGTCTTTATATTCATGGCAACCTCTGGCCCAAGTCAACTTAAGTAACTGTTTTTTGGAACAGGAAGCAGGATTGGTCAACATTGGTTAACCTGTCTTGGTGCACAGTGAACCACGCTTCAGAAAGAAGAACCCTGTCTACAGTTTGTCTCGGTCATGTCTATAGAAAGTAATCCTGTGCCCCAATGGACCACTTATTCATTCTCCTAGAATCCAAAATGTAAGAATTTCTTGGGGGCTTTTATCTCAGCTCTCAAACCGCTGAATGAAAATGGGGAGACAAACAGTTCTGAAGAATCCATTAATGTGATTATATTGGTATATCAGTGTCATCTGAGAAATTAAAATCAAGTCTTTTGGTATTAACTACATTCAAAGAAAACTGGTGAAGTAACTTGTAGTAATTGTTCATCTAAGACTTAACTTGGAGAATAACCAGCCTGGTGTTCACACAGTGAAATTTGAAATGAGACTTGACCAATAGGTGAAGTTGAACTGGCTAAGTGAAGTGCTGCAATGTATTGGACTTTGTTCAGATCTCTAGGTCTCTTCGGCATGTCATGTCCAACATGTACCGAGTATACATCTCCCAATGTCAGGAGAGTGCTATCCTCAACTATTTGAAGTACCCAGTGACAGCATTCACAGACAGTCGGGTCAACAGTGAGATTCCGTACATGTCATCATCCCAAATTCTGTTCTCAAAAGGAAATAATCTGCCATGGAACTTATTATAGGAAGTCTGCTACCTGGAGCTTTCCCAACATCAATTGCTGATGATAACAGGATGCAACTGATTCAGAACAGTAGTTCCTCCCTTAAGTTTCCCATGATAGGATTTTATAAAATTCCCAAGAGACAAGAAGTGATGATAGATACATGAATCAGTGGTGTAGTTAGAGATTGGAGAGGAGGAGGAGAATTTGTTGATCAGTTGGTGGAGTAATTAGGAGTTGTTGTATCATGGTTATCTGCATGCATGTTCGGCATATTTGTACATTATGCATGTACTTGTTGAAGTGTTGACATGGCAAAAGATTAACCATTGGTCTTCACTCGACCCACCAGCAGCTCAGTAAAGAGTATTTATGAACCAGTGTTTTAAGTACATGTCCCATGCGAATGTCTTGTACAGTTGCTGTCAATTATTGTACCTGGTGAATGTCTTAAGTTACTGTGGTTGGTGACAGATATTGTGAAAAGTCCTGTATAGATGTTGTCAAGTATCTCTCATGATGTATGTCTTGTGCAATGGTTGGTGTAAACATTTCCATGTAAATGTATGTCCCACTCTTGTCAAGAACCTGTCATGTAGATGTCTTGTTCAACAGACGTTATGTACAGTTATGGTTGAAGTTTGTCTACTAATGTTGAAACATAAAGTCCTAAGATATAATTGGACAACTGATATAGGTCACTTTTGACACAAAACAAAATAAGGGAAGATCTAATGTAACGGACAAATAGCACACTGACAACACTATGTTGAGTGAATTGGATCCTCAGTTGTACAGTGGCGAATAGTTCAGATCTCTTTTTGGCCTTGAGGGAACCTTTTTCTTCTTTTATAAATTTCTGTGTAGATACTTGGTAGTCTCACAGTGGGGGTTCAGAGCCAAAGGAAAAATGGTTTTCCAAAAGGGCTAGGCGGGAATGATTATCTCATTTGAGAGACCTCTAGACAAAAATGTGCAAAATCATATCCTTTATCTTGGCTGTTTATTATTCAAGATATATATTCAGAGAACACTACTAAATAGGTCCTCTGTCATCAATCGAACATGTCACATAGACCACCGTGGTTGTCTTTATTCTTCTCTGTCAATAGAATTTCCGCTGCAGTTTTCAAGGTCTTTATTCTTCTCTGTCAATAGAATTTCCGCAGCAGTTTTCAAGGTCTTTATTCTTCTCTGTCAATAGAATTTCCGCTGCAGTTTTCAAGGTCTTTATTCTTCTCTGTCAATAGAATTTCCGCTGCAGTTTTCAAGGTCTTTATTCTTCTCTGTCAATAGAATTTACGCTGCAGTTTTCAAGGTCTTTATTCTTCTCTGTCAATAGAATTTCCGCAGCAGTTTTCAAGGTCTTTATTCTTCTCTGTCAATAGAATTTCCGCTGCAGTTTTCAAGGTCTTTATTCTTCTCTGTCAATAGAATTTCCGCTGCAGTTGTCAAGGTCTTTATTCTTCTCTGTCAATAGAATTTCCGTTGCAGTTTTCAAGGTCTTTATTCTTCTCTGTCAATAGAATTTCCGCAGCAGTTTTCAAGGTCTTTATTCTTCTCTGTCAATAGAATTTCCGCTGCAGTTTTCAAGGTCTTTATTCTTCTCTGTCAATAGAATTTCCGCTGCAGTTTTCAAGGTCTTTATTCTTCTCTGTCAATAGAATTTACGCTGCAGTTTTCAAGGTCTTTATTCTTCTCTGTCAATAGAATTTCCGCTGCAGTTTCCAAGGTCTTTATTCTTCTCTGTCAATAGAATTTCCGCTGCAGTTTTCAAGGTCTTTATTCTTCTCTGTCAATAGAATTTCCGCTGCAGTTTTCAAGGTCTTTATTCTTCTCTGTCAATAGAATTTCCGCTGCAGTTTTCAAGGTCTTTATTCTTCTCTGTCAATAGAATTTCCGCTGCAGTTTTCAAGGTTTTTATTCTTCTCTGTCAATAGAATGTCCGCTGCAGTTTTCAAGGACTCTGAAGTTACTTAAGAATATTCAAGCTGCCACTGACGGTTTCGAATTGACAGTTTGTCATCATTCCTTTTCGATATCAACAAGATTCCAAGCATCCATATTTCCGGCAACAAGCTTAAATAAGCAGACAAGACGTATTAATTATGCACAAAGATCATATATTCCTCTTACAGTCCACGCTCTATGGAGCTAGTGATCAAGCCTGTCCACAGCCTTCTGTCTCGTGTACTGTCAATCATTTCTGACACTGATGTTCCTCCATGCCATGATGTCAAACTGTCCAGCACCTTCTCTTAGTCTCCCCCTGCTTCTCTTCTCCTCCAACATTCCCGTTGTGACAACATTCTCCAGCTTCCCCCTTCTCATGACGTGCCCAAACAATATGGACCGTCTTCGTCTGGTGCCAGTAACCAGTTGTCTGTGTGTGTTAACTTCTTCTGGTGCCAGTAACCAGTTGTCTGTGTGTGTTAACTTCTTCTGGTGCCGGTAACCAGTTGTCTGTGTGTGTTAACTTCTTCTGGTGCCAGTAACCAGTTGTCTGTGTGTGTTAACTTCGTCTGGTGCCAGTAACCAGTTGTCTGTGTGTGTGTTTACTTCTTCAAGATATCTGCATTACTCTTTCTATCTATCTGCTGTGTTCTTACCATTCTTCTATAATACCACATCCCCGCAGCTTCCATGTAATCCTCATTTGCCTGCTAATTGTCCATGGTTCGCTTCCGTACATCAGGCTTGGCTCAGTATATCTCTTAAGAAGTTTTCCCCTCGGCTCGATTGACACAGATAAATTGCAGAGATTATTCTACATCTTGTGAAATGTTGCATGGACTATTCTACATTTAACTTCATTAATACATCTTGTGACAGCAGTTCTTAAAGTAACAACAAACATACATTGACTTGTTTCAAACCGGTTCCATTCACTTTAATGTTACAGAGATCACATATATGTATATATATTCCAACCACTTTCGCCCATACGTGCACACATAACATGACGTATGCCTTCTTCTCTCTCTTGCAGGAGCAATGGCACAGACGTGGCGATTGCTAAATAAAATGACTAACGCCTGTATGGACACAGGTCTACACTACTACAGAACAACACTGAGTAAATCAAGAAAAATGGAAAGTCAGCTTTACAAGAATACATTCACCACTCGGAAAATGTACGTTGCGACTTGGGAGCATTCCAAAGCGCACTTATAAAACAAACAATATAAAATAACACAAAGTAATGCAGCTTTACAGAACAGAATTACGAAACATGCAGGACTTTGCGGCGGTATTAGTGACGTTAAATGTAGAATAGTCCAGGCAGCATTTCACTATATGTAGAATATTCTCTGCAATTTATTTGTGTCAATCGATCCGAGGGGAAAATTCTTCAGAGATATATTTAGCCAGTCCTGATGCCCGGTAGTGAATCATGAATAATTAACAGACAAATGAGGATTATATGGACGCTGCGGAGATGTAGATTTATAGAAGAATTGTGAGAATACGGCAGATAAATAGAAAGAGCAATGCAGATGCATTGAAGAAGTTAACACACACACAGATAGTTGGCTAGTCGCACCAGAAGTAGCCAGTCCATATTGTTAGGGACATGCATTGAAGAAGTTAACACACACAGATAGCTGGCTAGTCGCACCAGAAAAAGTTAACACACACAGATAGCTGGCTAGTCGCACCAGAAGTAGCCAGTCCATATTGTTTGGGACATTTCGAATATCTAGGATCATTGATTACCAACAATTGTGACACAATAAAAGAAATTAAAAGACAAATATTTAAGAGCATGCATCTTTCTCATTGCAACATACGCCTGTGAGACCTGGACACATACTAAACAAGCCTTTGAATATAAATGTTATAGACGAGTTGTAAGAATATCTCGGATGAAGTAAAAAACAAATGCATCCATACTTCAACAGCTAAATATTGAAGCAGGT
>CAWUFQ010000689.1:0-50000 GCA_963921405.1 Cepaea hortensis | reverse complement strand
GTATTTTACTGATACAGGGCCAAAAAGTAGATTTAGACATAATATGATACACAATCAAAGGGTCAAGTATTATAAAGTAAATTTAGTTCACTAAGCTTTTAATTTGCGTAAGATACCACTTAACAAAACAAATAACATGATTACCCTAGTATTGCGATGTATCGTCCTTCTGTCCAAATGGGACGATATATTATCCTTCAGCACTTAATCAGTTAAGTACTAGGGACTTCAAAGCAAACCCTTACAAATGTGATATAAATTACAATAATCATGCCATTGTCTTCAAACCTGTCAACATTTTTTCAATAACCATGCCATTGTCTTCAAACCTGTCAACATTTTTTAAGGATGCTAAGAGTATTAAGCATGACATCACGGTGCAGACGAACACGGTGACGTCATAAGGACAGTTTAAAGATGGCAGCCCCACTTTTAACATGCACACACGAGGAGCAACGTTCTGTAATCCGCTTTTTGATCAGTGAAGGGGTGAAACCTATAGAAATTCACGGAGAATGACAGTCCATTTTGTTGATGCACGCCTGTCAGTCTAGCAAGTGTATGAGTGAAATAGGAAATTTTAAAACGTTTCGGTCTAATAAAGAGCTACAGTGGGTGGTGCATGAGTGGTTACACATCCGACTAAAATACTTTTTGTTTTCCTTCAGGAATCCAATCACTATATCGGCGATGGAGGACATGCATTGAACTCAATCAATCAATCAATCATGTGCCATGCCGGAAAGCGTGGGCAGTCATGACTCGCCATTTCACTCGATCACCAGAGTCGTAGATCAGTTCAGTGTTCCTGTCTCGTCCTTGCCATGTGGCCAAACCATCCAGGTATTTTCCCCTCGGTCTTCCTCTTGGTCTGTTCCCTTCGATCCTGCCATTGTCACTATGTTCTCCAATCCATTTCTTCTCATAAAATGTCCAAAAAATGTTGACTGTCTACGTCTAATTTCTCGAATCAATTTACGATTTTCATTTGTCTCCTGTAGTACTAGGTCATTGGTTTTTCTGTCTGTCCATGGTGTTCTTTGCATTGAACTGTGGGGACTATATCGAAAAATGATACATTTATTCCTTACATTGAACTCAGCGGGGACTATATCGACAAATGATACATTTATTCCTTACATTGAACTCAGCGGGGACTATATCGACAAATGATACATTTATACCTTACATTGAACTCAGTGGGGACTATATCGAAAAATGATACATTTATTCCTTACATTGAACTCAGCGGGGACTATATCGACAAATGATACATTTATACCTTACATTGAACTCAGTGGGGACTATATCGAAAAATGATACATTTATACCTTACATTGAACTCAGTGGGGACTATATCGAAAAATGATACATTTATACCTTACATTGAACTCAGTGGGGACTATATCGAAAAATGATACATTTATACCTTACATTGAACTCAGTGGGGACTATATCGAAAAATGATACATTTATTCCTTACATTGAACTCAGTGGGGACTACCAAGATGGCGGTGTAAACTTTCGCTTCGATTCGGAGAAATAATTATGTGTTCTGTGCGTGTTTCTTAACATCAATCTGTTCAAATAAGGATGAACCTACGACAGGTCCAGCAAACCGGTAGGGAATTTATTTGTTCAAGTACTATTGCTCTAGAATTATGGAGGAAATTGAAAGAAAAACGCAACTCTATCAGCGTTCACGCCGGAAACACACCAAAGCCGAACAACAAGCAATGTCCTGTAAACAACAAGCGACCAACAACAGATAAATTTCGAAGCAGACAGGAGACATTCGGGACTTGGAATGTTACGGGTCTAGGAAACAAGGAACCAGCTCTCATAGAATTTATGAAAAAATCAAACATACAAATATTAGGACTCGCTAGGTAAATATAGGAAAAAGGGACAGAACTCGAAACACACACATGAAGGGTACGTTCTTATATGGAGTGGCGTCGACCAGCGAGCTACAGCTAAACATGGAGTGGGTTTTTTGTTTCATCCAGAAACAGCGAAAGCTATTATCAACACTAAATTTATATCGGAAAGGATAATACTAGTACAGATCAAAGAAGAAAATAGAACAACAACTTTTATACAAACATACGCCCCATGTATCGACACTTACAGCGACGAAGACAAAGACGAGTGTTTTTATAAATTTGCAGACACGTTAAATAATGTCAGGGAGACAGATGAACTTATTGTGATGGGTGATTTTAACGAAAGAATAGGCACACGAAGAACACCGTGGAATTAATGCATGTGGCCATTCAGCGACACAGAGACTGATTGTAACAGCACTGGTCAACATCTACTCAACATATGCTCCGAACACTGACTAATAATAGCAAATAGTTTTGTCAACATCGCCGCAGCCACACCAAGAACTGGTATAAATGGAATGACGGTGACCAACTATCTCAAATTGACTTTATTCTAATTAGGAAATCAGACAGAAGCCTAATATTAGATTCTAGAGCACTTCCAAATACAGACGTAGCTACTGATCACAAACAAGTCATAATAAAACAGATTCCAACATACAGGAAAATAAGAAACAAAAAGGTAACAACGCATGTCATCAATTATAGGAGGCTTCAGGAAAATACAGTTAAAGACGAATTCAATCAAGAAATCAAAAATCTACATAAGAACATCCCTGACGACTGCTCAAACGTGGATAAGGAATGGACAATTTTCAAGACTGCCATGCTCGACTTACTGGGAAATAAATGTGGAACAATGAAAGTAGGGCAAGACAAAAGATTAAGAACAGCTTGGTGGAACAAAGAAGTTAATTTAGAATATTCAAAAAGAAGGTATCGTTAAAAAAAATGGATAACAACCAAATCTGAACAAGACTATGTTACTTATTGAATTGCACGAAGAAATGCCAAACGAACAATTAGAACATAAAAAGATTAATCCCAGAGAATCTACGGTGAACAGATGGCGACCCTTAGCAAAGACTACCCAAGAGAATTTTATAAACGTGTCAATGCAATGAGAAACAGAGATGCATGCTACAACCCAACCACCATCATAAACAGCAAAAGAGGTATACCAATATTTAATCCACAACAAAGACTAGCAAGGTGGGCAGAATACTTTCAAGAACTGCCTAACCCCAAACATAACATAGAAAATCTAACTTTTGTGCCTAAAAGTCATGGACAACAAGAAGCAAATTGTATACCTGCAGAAGTCACAGCAGTTATGCTGAAAAGACCTAAAAACAAATTGCCGGGTTGTGGGATGTGGATTTTAATTCCTGAAAATATTTCGTTAAAATGTCAAGGGGGTATTATTGATTCTCTGGTCACTGGTTAGAATGCAGGGTGATCAGGGATATTTACCACAAATCCCAGGATAAAAGAGTTCAATCCTTGAAACAATGGCATCTGTGTGTAGGTTTCCCTTCCCACTTCATCACCCTTTAAATTCACTATAGTGCTAGAAGGATATTGATTGCTCACAACATATGAACAACCACTTGTTGGACACCACATTTACTTTATGTACACAACACTTTTGGACAAACAGTTCAGGTATTAACTCAAGATCTGCAGTTACATATATATAGGTGTAATAAACACTATGCATTTTCAGACAGGCATGGGATTCATTGCATTATTACAATATAGTACCTAGTGACCCCAGAAAAAACCAACAATGTTATTACAAACAACACACCAACCACAAATTGGGTCTACTTTCATTTACCCTCATAATTAAGGCAAATAATGATCAAAGTACTTAGAACCCCAACATATAAACATTTGGTTCTGACACCGTTTACAATGTTCTCATTTAAAAAAATTATGAGCTGGTGTCAAAATACTATACCATCTATATACCATTGGAAAAAAACTACTGACCTGTTACCTTCAGAAAAAAAAACAACAACACATAAACAGCCTTTTGTATTACTAATTAAACTAATTAATAGAGTCATTTTTCTCCTGGTGTGCGGTTAAGGGTTCATCTTTGCTGTCGATTAGATCCTTTTCCCATTATCTGGGTACCGAATTAATGCACTCAGTTATGTTCCTAATATTTATCCACTGGTAATTGGCTGGTGACTATTTTATACTCCATAATCCAGGAATTGAAAAATCACACACCATATATCCCCTCCGTTTGGGGCTGGAATCACGAATATTCTGTTGCCTTAGGCTCGGTGCCCTGTTTGTGAAATTTGGTGCCTCTGGTTGGTTGGTCATACTTCAGGAGTTCCACTTAAGCTTTGCAGAAGGTAATTCCCTTTATCATCAGATCTGATGAAAAGTTGACGTCCATTCAGCTTCTCGGCTTATAATATCCGACTACCAAATTGGCTTACACTAAGGTTTCACCCACCTAGTCGCGAGTCTATAACCCATGCATTTAGGCTGACATTGGACCGGCAAGGAATTAGTCGTTGTTATCTAGTCCAGTGTAGAACTTTAATTGACTGAGAGGCATCTCATGGTAGTATCTGTGACTAGGGCCACAATTGATCTATACCTACATATATCCACATATGAATAAATCCAGCACAGTAACAGGTTTGCAAACAATTGGATGATTCCTCTTGTTGCTGATGTAGAGGCATTTAGTTGCTTTCATATGATCTTTTATCTGATGGTGTTCAGGGTTTGGAACCTTGAGGTAATCGGGTTTCGTAGTTATGTTTCAGATTATATTAAGTTTGTACCTTGGTTGTATTGGCTAATGTGGTTCAGTGTCTTCTCCCATTTTGAGTTGGTGTTCATAGATAGAACTTGGGGTTGCATGGCTGGAACCTTATGTTTGACTGTTGCAGCTGTGAGATGTTCTTTCGAAGACTTATCCATTGTGGATATTAACTTGGTAATCCAACCAACAGTGGAAGGTTACTCACTGTTGTTAGTTTTAGTAACTTGCTAGAAGGATTGTCCCAGTTTCACTGACTTGGTTGAATGATGAGGCCATAGGTGACACTTCTCAGAAGTAACGCAAACGAAACGCTGTTGTGAGTACTCTGATGATCTTCATCTTTGTAGATTATTAGATCTTGAAGTCCATCCTGGATATTCCTATTAAAATAGGACTTAATCACTCACCCAGTCATTTGTCTTCTAATTTATCTGTTGCTCGCTATGGAGCTATTGAGCGCAGCAGTAACCATGGGTATTTCTAGATGCAGACTATGGTTAGGACATTCACTTTCTGGCTGTTGACCCAGGATCCAGATACAGTGATATAGTCCCACCACATCCAACCACCACCTGCTTCTCTTCTATAGAAAAGGGATGACAAGAATACAACACGAGCATTAACCTACTGTGTTATGGTAAAAGGTTTACAACACAATTACAAACACAAATACAAAACAACAAGGGGAGAAGGGGAAAGGAGTGGGTGTCCACGTTCCACTGTCTCTCATTGCTGAGTAGAGCCATTCTGACTCTTAATAGTGAGTAAGGTATTTTCTCACTTTATTTTATGTTCTGTTGTTACTGGGACTATTAGATGAGTGAAGTCATTCTGTCCATCAAATATGTTGATATTGTCTCTCTCATTACTTGAAGAGAATAGCCTATACAGAATCTCTGTGGTTTCTAATGCCGCGTCTTCCTTTCGGCACTATAATCATCATTAGGTCAAGACTAGTCAACATTGGCTTCTTAAGTACTGACGTACACATGGATTCTTACATCAACATCCTCTAATCCCAAGGTGCAACATTAAAATGTATATTCCCACAGGAAAAAGTAACAATCAGAACAGAGAAAATTCTCATACCAGAAAAAAACATACATGTACATTTCTCTGATATTAAGTACATGATAATCATACATAATAATTTAATCATAAAATTTAATACCGGAGCCAATGGTTTTGAATTTTCTTTAGGGGTTAATCCATAACTAAAACATACATTGTTTTTCCCCACTGCGTACCGCAGATGAGGATAGTAGCCGCTGTGATATATTTTGTCAATGACTGCTATTATTCGGAGGGTATTTATTAGAATAACTTATGCCGCATGGTCCAGTATTCTGAATATTGCAAGCAATTTATTCACATCAATCTTCGCTTCTGTTTCTACTACGGTGAGGCGATGGGGATTGAATCCTATCCGAACATGCATTTACATCACGCGTTTACTTTAATTGTTCATGAATTTATATTCAAACATGGCATGTCCCTAACACTATTTTATGAAATGATTATATGTTCACCCTCATATGGAGTGGTTACTAATCTGTTAACAAAAGGATGGTACTAAAATTTAACACTATAGTTCCAAGTTACAGATTATGATGTGGCGAAGTATTTTATCCCCTGACTAAGAGTCCGGAATAGGCGTAATCATTTTTATGTCTCTGCATGGATAAAACTTCCTTGCTATAGTACATAGATTATTTGCAGATTTCTAAGCATAAATAGTGAGATATATTTCACAATGCATAGAAGTTTTTATTCATATGAATATGAAATTGACAGACACTAGTTCTTTACTATGAAGTATAAATCAGGGGTCTGCTCCTACATTGAGAAAATCTCTAGAATGTGTTTCAAACATGAGAGTTGATACTTTATGTGTACTACAGTACACATAATATTCATAGGTTATAAACACTATTAGTTAGATATAAGTTCATAATGCCTATAAAAGATATTAACATAGAGATTTGAAATTTTAAGACATAGTAAAAATTACAGCGTGGCGCCCACATGTGTTTCCTTGGTAAACATCATCCAGCCTGGTTTAAGAGAATTGTAACTAATTCTTAATTAAACATACTGGTCTATGTAATACATATATCCATCTTAATAATGTAGATATAACATACCAATAGCTTGAAGAGAATCATGGTTTTAAAAGGCAAAATACCCCCCCTCCCCCCCCCCCCACGGGGAAAGAAATCTCACAAGGGAACGCACGTCTGTTTACTTTCTTAGCTTGAACTAAAAATGGCTACACTGGCCTTTGTCTTACAATCAGTCTACGACTGTTGGCCAGGTACGTAGGCCAAAATAAGGCCAAATTAATTTAGCTACCCTACGGGTTAGTTTTTATCCTATATTTAGTAAGATACTTAAACCGTAGTTGTAAGGGATTGTTTATTTTTAAGGGAGTCAATGCTTAGGGAAGGGTAGGGACGTTTTATTATATCACACGGGTCCAGATGGAATAACCACAGAAGCTATTAAGGCCTGTGGGAAATCAGGAGTTAAATGGCTAACAAGACTTTTCAATATAGCATGGGAAGAAAGAAAAGTCCCAGATGATTGGCAGCAGGCAATGATAGTACCAATATGGAAAAAGAAAGGCAATATGAGAGAGTGTAAAACATAAAGAGGTATATCACTCTTGTGCCATATAGGGAAAATGTAAGCAAAACTATTGGAACAAAGAGCTAGACCCATAGTTGAACAACAGTTAAGCAAAGTACAATTCGTTTTTCGGAAAGGTAAAAGTTGCACTGATGCACTATTTACAATTAGACAAATATGTGAAAAAACTATCGAATATAGTGACCAGCAGAATATTGTGTTTGTAGATCAGGAAAAGGCTTTTGATAGACAGATATAAATTATGGACCATCATTGAAGAGTAAGGGATACAAGGGCAATAGCTAGAAAACATAATTGCCATGTACCACTCGAGCCGAAGTGCAGTAAGAACACAAGAAGGAATATCGCATATGTTCACAGTCAATACAGGAGTGAGACAGGGATGTGTCCTCTCCCCTCTGATATTTAATGTCTACATCCATAAGATCCGGAGTACGACAAGGTTGTGTACTGTCCCTTCTCTTGGTTATAACACATATAGACATTGTATCTAAAGAAACCAGCTAAATGGAGACCACGAGAAAACCGCACGATGAGAACATAGAATAAGAACCATCTGCAAATCTAACCATTAGAGAACTCCTGTTTGTGGACCACCAAGCACTAATAGCAAAATCAGAAGCTGAATTACAATACCACATGAAAAGTCTAAACGAAATGTGTAGGGAACATAACATGAAAATTAGTAACTGTAAAACAGAGGTATTGACTATAGCCAAAGAAGATAAAACAACATTGATTCACCTAAACGAACATCCCTTGAAACAAGTAAAGAGTTTCAAGTACCTAGGAAGTATAATATCATCAAATGGCAAATCAGAAGACGAGATCGAAAATAGATGCAATAAGCCAAACTAAGTCATTGGACAAATGGCACCAATACTAAAGAACAAACATGTATCAATAACTACTAAGAAAGCACTTTACAACACAATCTTCCTAACAACTCTATGCTACCAATGTCAAACCTGGACAATGACAGAAACAGAGAAAAGAAAAATCACAACATAAATGAGATTCCTGAGAAGAATACTCAATGTATCAAGAAGAGTTAAGATCAGAAATGAAGAAATTAAGACTAAAGTGGGGGTTATAGCTGCACTAGATTTTATTAGAAAGCAGCAAATCAAATGGTTTGGCCATGCAATTAGGTAACCAACTAACAGCAAACCACAACAAGCAATGATGCACAGACCAGAGGGAAGCAGAGGAAGAGGCCGACCACGTAAACGATGGACGCAGGGAATAACAGAGTCCATGGGAATATCGATACATGAAGCCCATAAGCGGGCACTCTCCCGCTGTTTATACTTCACCTCGACACCGCAAGGTACAAGAGGAACATTGATGAAATGAGATGAGGTGAGATGGACAGAATATCCAAGGAAACAAGTCTTGACAGAACAGATTCAGAAAATTTAGAACTCTTTACTCCAGATGAAACAACTGATCCACAGGAAATAAATGAACTTTTATTTGCAGACGATCAGTGCCTGTTTTACAGCCATGAGGGCAGACTGCAACATCATATTAATAATCTGAGTTCAACCTGCAGCAGATACAATATGAGTATAAACACAGCCAAAACTGAAGTAATGCAAGTTAGCAGATAGCCGGGCCGACTAAGTATACAGATAAATAGCACAACTCTGAAACAAGTTAAAGAATTCAAATATCTAGGAAGTATAATCACAGAAGATGGCAGATTGGACAGAGAAATCGAAATCAGATGTCAAAAAGCTAGTGCATTTACATATCAACTATCACCCTTACTGAAACATCCAAATATACTCATGTCCGCAAAACGACAGATAATAAATAGCATATTCACACCAACCCTATGCTACCAATCTCAAAAATGGACTTTATCCAAATCACATCTTCGCAAAATCAACACCCGAGAGATGAGATGCCTGAGTAGAGCTGCCAAACTAACAATGCGAGACCGAGTAAGAAATGCTGTTATCAGACAGACTGTGGGATCAACACTTTGTGCCATATAACTTGAAAGGCAGAAATTCTAGTGGTTTGGCCATGTCGCTAGAATGCAACACCAACAACTACCATCACTGGCCTTACATCAAAGATCATCTGCGACAAGACCAAGGGGACGTCCAAGAAGAAATTGGATTGACGACATCAAAGACATTGTGCAGTCACACGGAATGACACTATCCAGTGCCGCCCACCGGGCGCTAGAACACAAATTATTCCTCATCGCGACGGTTGACAGCAAAAGTGGAAGATGATGATATTGATGATGATGATGATGATGATGATGATGATGATGATGATGATGATGATGATGATGATGATGATGATGTTTCCATACATTTTCATAATATATTCAACAAAACAAAACAAAACAAAAACATTTAATGTTTTCATTTAAATCCCACACGGAGATGCTTGCTTGTTTTGTCTATGCAGAGATTAGTCATTAGATAGATACTCTTGCATGTAAGAGTATACGCACATATATAGCTAGCTCATTAGGATAATGTTATGTTGGACAACAGAGAATACATGCAGTGATGTATACACTCTTGCATGAAAGCGTATAAGTACATATATAACTAGCTCGTTAGGATAATGTTATGCTGGACAACCAAGAAGTGTCGTACCTGGAACATACTGTAGGTATGTGAAGTGTTGGGACCATCACATTTTGTGCACGGAGAGAAGCAAATGTCCAGTCTTTCCCTCACGTAGCGAACGTCCAGCACAAGCATCGATTCCTGGTCAGACTCCGCTGATACCATTGCCTGCGTTAATTTCTTCATCGCTGCACCAACGGGCCCGCTCATACAAGAGTATAGAGATGGGGTTTACAGGCGAAAGGATCGCTTCATTGCCCGGGGTTTATCCCATATGGCTCGATTTCTTTCTGCAGTTTTGCCTGCCAGAAACTTCGCACAGAGCACGAACTCCTTAGCTCTAGAAACAGAGGAGTCTCAGAGAAAACTGCACTCGTGGATCGAATGACGAAGCCTAGAATCGAACCCACAACCTTCAGAGGGCGAGGCAGGCGGCCAACCACTTCGCCACGAAGATCTCATTATATATGACATTTAAAACAGGGGCTGGATGACAAAACACTGTTTATGCAATGATTGAATAATCACAATTACATGATGAGTAAAGATAATGCTTCATGGTAACTAATGGTGAATATATGGTGGACAATAGTGGACAAGGCAAGATGAGGAATGACGAAACAAGACAAGAGTGGACAAAATTGGACAAGACAAGACAATGCAAGACGAAACAAGAGTGGATAAGATAAGACTAGACAAGATAAGAGAAGACATTACAAGACGGTGCAAGACAAGAGTGGATAGGATAAGATTGGACACGACAAGAGTAGACAGGACAAGAGTGAACAAGACAAGAGTAGACAATACAAGCCGAGACAAGACAAGAGTGGGCTATACAAGACATGAGTGGACAAAATAAAAGTGAACAATATAAGAGTGGACAAGACATGAAAGAAAAAGGCAAAACAAGGTAAGACTAAAGTGGACAAGGCATGATCAGACAAGACAAGAAAAGAGAAGAGTGGACATTACGAGACAATAAAGAATGGACAATACCAGACAATAAAGGGTGGACAATACAATGCAATGCAACGCAAGACAAGACAAAACATATCAAGATAAGCCATGATGAAACAAGACAAGAGTGACAAAACAAGACAAGATTGGACAAGACCAGTTTACACGACAAGACGAGACAGTGTGAAACATGACACGACAATACGGTGCTAGACAAGGGGAGACAATGTGGAACATGACACGACAATACGGTGCTAGACAAAGCGGAGACAATGTGGAACATGACACGACAATACGGTGCTAGACAAAGCGGAGGCAATGTGGAACATGGCACGACAATACGGTGCTAGACAAAGCGGAGACAATGTGGATCATGACATGCTGGTTAATTATCACAATTACACGACGAGTGAAGAGGATGCAACATGATAAACAACATCAGTTGGAGAACACATGGGAGTATTCCAGCCAGTTTTGTGCAAACTGAAATATTTCGTTTTAAATGTGAGATTACCTTGGGAATAACAAATGTTCCACATTCTAACAATACTTGTGTCTACTTGTTTTAAGTGCTTTAGCCAAAGTATTACCAACGTCATATGATATATAATCCGCAGTATACACTTGACGAGATGCAGCGCAATATTAATTAATTAATCATAAATGTAACGAAGAAGTTTCCTTCACTGCATCTGTGGCATGATAGCGACATAATATTTTGTAGTCTTGAGAACAAGTAGGATCAGGCGGCCAATCTTTCCGTCACTTTAACAAGCGACGAGTCCAGGCATCAAGGCCGCGTCCGGCCGTGCACATGACATTCCCAGTGCAGTTCCATATCTACTTCGCTAGCGCGACCGCAGTTCATACGTAAAAAGACTTCTCTTTCTTCTACGTCTATAAGAGCCAAACAATCTATCCATCCATCATGTGCCATGCCGATAAGTGTGGGCGGTCATGTTCTTCCATCTCACTCGATCACCAGAGTCGTGGATCATCTCCGTATTCCTGTCTCGACCATGACCCAAACAATACATGTGTGTTTATTACTGAATAAATCATATTGCTTGTTTTCTGTGTTTAAATGAGAGTGTTGTTGTTGTTGTTGTTGTTGTTGTTGTTGTTGTTGTTGTTGTTGTTGTTGTTGTTGTTGTTGTTGTTGTTGTTGTTGTTGTTGTTGTTGTTGTTTATCTTCTTCAAAAAAGTTAGATTGAACTCAGGTGCCTGAACCCTGAAAACAAGACGAAGAAGAAGAAGAAGAAGAAGAAGAAGAAGAAGAAGAAGAAGAAGAAGAAGAAGAAGAAGAAGAAGAAGAAGAAGAAGAAGAAGAAGAAGAAGAAGAAGAAGAAGAAGAAGAAGAAGAAGAAGAAGAAAAAGAAGAAGTAGTAGTAGTAGTAGTAGTAGTAGTAGTAGTAGTAGTAGTAGTAGTAGTAGTAGTAGTAGTAGTAGTAGTAGTAGTAGAACAAAGAAGAAGAACAACAAGAAAGAACAACAACATGGAAGAACAACAACAATGAAGAACTACAACAAGGAAGAAGAATGCAAGTGTTGCCCTAGGCATAAATGTGTCAATTGTTCCAGTTACCCAAACAGGCTTTCAAGCGCTAAACTAAACATTCAACAGCACAATGCGCTATATAAAGCTTATGTCAAAATGTGCTGACAGACGAAAGCGGACACAAGTTAAACTCGAATTTGTTGACGTGTCATCGGCGTTACGATTTGCTGTAGTTAAAGAATGAAGCCCTTAGCAAGCCTCTTGTTTGTTGCTGTGATTATTTTAGGTAAATTAACGTTTCTTATAATTTAAATTCTCTTTGCGTGGTTTATTAATTTTTTTATTACTACTGTCGAAGTGGCGGGTTCAACCCCGATAGATTACCATCATTGTTATGACTGCTAAACAAACATTAAGGCATTCCATGCTATTGGTATTACTAGATCACTCACCATCATCATCAGCATCTTTCACTTTTGCCGTCAAGCCTCGGGGAAGTTGTGGGGAGGAATAGTTGAACTTCCAGCGCGCTATGGTTGGTACTGGAGAGTGTCATTCCATGTGATGTCGTCAATCCATTCTCTTCTAAGGCGTCCTCTTGCTTTCGTAACAGATCTTCTTTGATATAGCACATGTGCTGATAGTTGATGGTGTTACACTCTAACGAGATTGCCGTACCATTTGATATTCTGCCTTTCAATGTATGTAGGACAAGGTGTTGATCGTACTGTCTTGTGATTACTCATCGAAACCATATTTATGAGGTCCTTTGCAGAACCTCGCAGAAAATCAATGCTACCGAAAAGATTCTCCTTCCTTTGTCAGTTCCCCAATCTCGCTGACTTTCATGACAAAGGTGTCCCCGGTGTCCTCTGCCAATCTCCGTGATCGTCGCCTTTGCCTCTTTTCCTAATAATCATTTCTTCCATTATTGAACTTTTCATATCATTGTTTCCTTTAATTTGGACAAAGCATTTGAGTCTCCGAGAAATGATGGCGGTTATGAGTCATACTTCTTCGTGTTTTAATGTATGTGTTTTTTTGTTTTTTTTTAAATTCCATCAATGTGTTTTATTTTATAATTACATCATGTATATTTTATAATTCTATACACCTGTTATATTTTATAATTCTATCAACCTGTTATATTTTATAATTTCATCAATGTAGTGTACGTTATTATTCCATCAACATCTCATATTTTATATTCCATCAATATGTTATATTTTATAATCCAATCAACATGTTATATTAAATAATTTCATCAATGTGTTATGTTTATAATCCCATGAACGTGTATATTTTATATTTCCATCAACGTGTTATATCTTTTAAACCCTTCGATGTTTTATATTTTGTAATCCCACCAAGATGTTATATACTTTAATCCAATAAACTTGTTATATTTTATAATTCCATCAATGTGTTATAATTTATACTTCCTTCAAAGTGTTATATTTTATATTTCAATCAACGTTTTATATTTTATATTTCCATCAACGTGTTACATTATATTTCCATCAACATACAAAATTTTGTTTCTATCAACGTGTTATATTTTATAATCACATCAACGTGTTATATTTTATAATTTATCAACGTATTGTGTGTTATTTTTCCATCAACGAGTTATATTTTATAATTCCATTAACGTTGCATAATTTATAATTCCATCAATGTGTTATTTTTCAAACATCCATCATCGTGTTATATTTTATAATTAATCAACATGTATATTTCATAATCCGTTCAGCGTGTTACATTTTATAATTCCATCAATTGTTTATACTTCTATGAACGTGGTGTATTTTATAAACTCATCAACGTGTTATATTTTATAATTCCTCCAAGATGTTACCTTTATTAATTACATCAAAGTGTAACAAAAATGTCGCTTAAAAGTCGACAGCGTCTACATCATTGCACCAGGTTTTATCCCATATGGATTGGTCTTTTTCCGCAGCGAGAAAAGCGTCGCACGAAGCACGAATTCCGTTTCTCTAGAGACGACCCACATGAGACTCCGAAAAAAAAATTCACTCGTGAACAGAAGGACGCGGCCCGGAATTGAACCCAGAACATCGGAACCCGAGTCAAACGGCTTGACCACTTCGCCAAGGAGACTCCCGAGTATTTGACCAAGCACTAATAGAAAAATCAGAAGCTGAATTACAAGACCACACGAATAGTCCAAACGAAATGTGTAGGGAACATAACATGAAAATTAGCACAAGTGAAACAGAGGTAATGACTATAACTAAAGAAAAAAAGCAACAATTCACCTAAACGAACAACCCTTGAAACAAATAAAGAATTTCAAGTACATAGGAAGTATGATATCATCAAATGGCAAATCTGAAGACGAGACCGAAAATAGATGCAATAAGGCAAACCAACTCACTGCACAAATGGCACCAATACTAAAGAACAAACATGTATCAATAACTACTAAGAAAGCACTTTACAACACAATCTTCCTACGAACTATATGTTACCAATGCCAAACCTGGACAATGACAGAAAAAGAGAAAAGAAAAATCACAACAGAAATTAGATTCCTAAGAAAAATACTCAATGAATCAAGAAGAGATAAGATCAGAAATGAAGAAATCAGGACTAAAATGGGGGTTATAGCTGCACTAGAATTTATTATAAGACAGCAAGTTGAATGGTTTCGCCATGCAACCAACTAACAGTATACCACAACAAGCAATGATTACAGACCAGACGGAAGCAGAGGAAGAGGCCGACCACGTAAACGTTGGATGGAGGGAATAACAGAGTCCATGGGAATATGGATACATCAAGCCCATAAGCGGGCACTCTCCCGCTGTTTATATTTCACCTGGATACAGCAAGGTACAAGAGGAACATGATGAGATGAGATGAGATGATCAACGTGTTATATTTTATAATTCCGTCAACGTGTTATATTTCATAATTCCGTCAACGTGTTATAATTCAACCAACGTGTTGTATTTTATAATTTAACCAACGTGTTATATTTTATAATTCCACAAACGTGTTGTATTTTATAATTTAACCAACGTGTTGTATTTTATAATTTCACCAACGTGTTGTATTTGATAATTTAACCAACGTGTCATATTTTATAATTCCACCAACGTGTTGTATTTTATAATTTAACCAACGTGTTGTATTTTATAATTTCACCAACGTGTTGTATTTGACAATTTAACCAACGTGTCATATTTTATAATTCCACCAACGTGTTGTATTTTATAATTTCACCAACGTGTTGTATTTTATAATTCCACCAACGTGTTGTATTTGATAATTTAACCAACGTGTAATATTTTATAATTCCACCAACGTGTTGTATTTTATAATTCCACCAACGTGTTGTATTTTATAATTCCACCAACGTGTTATATTTTATAATTCCACCAACGTGTTGTATTTTATAATTCCACCAACGTGTTGTATTTGATAATTTACCCAACGTGTTGTATTTTATAATTCCACCAACGTATTGTATTTTATAATTCTATCAACGTGTTATATTTTAGGTGTGAGCTCTCGATGTCCCCCACACTGGACGTACTTCCAAGGAAACTGTTATCGTTACGGAGACACATCCGTTTCCTGGCCAGAGGCCCAGGTATTGTCTGTTATATACCCTCTTGTTTGAGGTCAGCAAGGCCGAATGGATAATAACTGTTGTTCTTAAACATCTGGTGTGTTGAAGCCTAGGTAGCGGGTTTAACTCCTACACCGGTCAATTGGACTAAAATGTTGACTTCTCGTCCTTGACTTGAGGATGGAAATTACAAGTACCAGTGAAGTGGGTGTAGGTTCGCCTGACGGCGAGGGACACTGGTGGTAGGGAAAGCTAATTCACACGCAGAAATCAGTCTAGAAGTAGTAGTCCTTGTATGAACTACGCTTGTGTCGAAAGCAAGTGAACGTTTTTTGTCTCATATTGCTAAACATTTGTTGCAGAAGCGACCAGTATGCGAAGAACAGAGGTATATGTAACCATGTATATGTGTAGCAGTAAATCATCTAACGTAAATGAACATATTAGGAATAGCTTCCAAGTAATAGAGATGTGGTTCCCGAGACGAATGTTGCGAACACCTTGAACTGCCAGAGTAACTAACAAATTGCCTATACAACTATAAGAAAGAGACAATGATAATTCTTTGGTCATGTGATGAGAAGGCAGGTATGGAGAACAACGTGACATCAATAAAGATCAATGAGAAAAGAGACAGAAGCAGACCACGAGATGTGATGCTGGCTGGATTGAGACGTTGGCATGGAGAAATATCATCAGTAAAGTTAAATCGTAATGCCAAAAGACCGAGATATGTGTATAGACATCAACGCCAATGCCAGCTGGCAGGGCAAACGATGTTGATGATGATGATGGTGCCTTACGGTGCAGTAATAAGTGTAGGAAAGTAGTGAGTGAGTGAGCGGCACCTTGCCGTCTTTACAGACGAAAGTATGTGGATTGGAATTAGGCCAGAATTCCATCGCACAATGCCTGGGCATCGATTCAGAGAACATGAATGAGGCCTGGCGATGCAGATACTGCTATTGATTTGGCACTTGTCTCCCAGTCATCAGTCCTTGATGTAAGGTGGACTGTTTTGAATGACCATGGGAGTGATCACATGCCATGCTCAGTCCTGATCTCTAAGTCCAGGAACGTTAAGGCTGGGAGAGCGCGTAAGACCTTTCGGTATGAGCGGAGCGACAGCCTTCTTGGACGCCTCAGACATGGGGCATGCAACAGGACTGTTAAAACTCCTTTTGTGCAGCCCCCAAGGTGGACCCCAGAAGTAGACAATGCGTGGAAAGCAAAGAGAGCTGCAGTGAAGCAGCTAAGGAAATTGCGACAGACACCCCTAAGCTCACGAGAGGAAGTGGACATAGCGGAAAATGACAAGAAAGACAAGGTGGAGGCTTTCAAGCGATGTGCTGCAGAGGCCAAGAAAGTAAAATGGGAATGTTTTATGAAGGAGATTGGAGGTGATAAAACACTGCATCAATTCTGGAAACTGTACAGACAAATGCAAAGAAAAGATCGGCCTATGACAGTGGGAACAATTTATAAAGAGGATGGGGTACGCTTGACAACAGACAAGGAGAAAGGGGAGACATTTCTCCAGAGATTTTTAGAGCAGAGCAATCATAGTGATGCGGATACCAGGGAAGCAGTTAGAGTGGAATTATCTGGCACAATAGAGAATATGCCTTACGAAGACATCATACTGTTTGAAGATGTTAAACATATTTTGCAGAAGGCAAAAGACACAGCACCAGGGCCTGATGGTGTCAGGTATGGCCACATGAAGGCTTTGAGCGATGTAGACCTGAAGGAGATGGCCGGCTGCTTTAATCAGAGCATTAGGACAGCGCCAGTACCGCGGGATTGGCTGCATAGCTATCTCATCCCTCTCCCAAAACCATACAAGGATCATTCAAAGCTTGGCGGCTTTAGGATCATCACCCTTCAAAATACATTTGGGAAGGTTTTAGAGAAGATAGTCGCTGTTAAGCTGCAGGATTTTTTGGAAAGGGGGAAGCTTCTTCCAAGAGGCCTGGGGAGCTACAGGCCAGGAAAAGATACCTGGTTAAATGCAGCCACCTATGCCTTTGACGTTTATGAGGGGTTCCAGAGTAGACAGGAAACGATGGCGGCAGCGCTTGATCTCGAAGATGCGTACAATAGAGTTCGTTAGGATATTTTGATGACCGCACTTATGGAGAAGGGGGTCAATCCCTGGTTGGTGAACTGGATAGCAGCCGTCCTGCATTCTCGTCAAGTTGCTCTCCGTCTAGGCGCATGGACCTCAGAGCCACATATTTTAACCCCGGGACTGCCACAGGGATCTGCAATCTCACCGGTGCTCTTTAATGTGTATACGAGCAAGATTGCATACCTAGAAGCACCAGGGGTTGGAAGGATTCTAACATTTGCAGATGATATTCTTGCATACAGGCAGAGGAGAAATAGGGATCAAACAGCCCAGGAGCTACAGGTGACAGTGGACAAAGTGATTGACTGGTGCACTGAAATGAGTGCTGTCATCAACCCGGAAAAGGCGGCGGTGTTGTGGTGCTCTCTGGACAACAGGATTGTGAGAGATGATACCCCAAGCCTCATGATAGATGGTAGAAGCGTCAACAGAGAGAACAAACTGAAGTATCTGGGAATCACATTTGACAGGAGTCTGTCCTTCAAGGACCATGTGGAGACGGTTGTGACAAGATCTCAAAAGGGACTCAATGCACTTAAAACTATGGCTGCAATGGACACAGAGCAGAGAATGCTCTTCACACTATACCAGCACTTGATCCTCTCAGTCATTGAATATGGACTAGGAATGCTTACTGTCTCAAAGAGTCAGCTGGTGAAATTAGAGCGCATACAGAATGAAGCGATGCGGGTCATTCTGGGATGCACCAGAGACACTCCAGTAGTGTGTATGCGCTACATTCTTGGTCTGCCTACTGTTGCTAGTAGGCACAAGGTGATGCAAGCGAAGGCATACCTCAGAGTAGCTGCAGACACAGATCACCCGTTGCATGAGGCGCTGGACGTAGTTAAGGGTCAGAGACTGATAAGAGGGAAATCATGGATGGCTCAGGCGGAGGATACGATCAGACAGGTGTGCCCCTTGGAGAACATGAGGCGAGGAGAGGAGTGGGTCAGAGTGCCAGCCGTGCAGTCAGACTTGTGCAGAGTTGTAATAACATTGAGCCGGGAGTGCAGGGAGTGGCCAGCAGGGGCCACGGAACTAGAAATTCAGCAACTAATTCAGGAAAATTCTCGCCCGGGTGATGTGATTATCTACACGGATGGGTCAGTGTTGAGAGGTAGGAGAAGTGTCTGGGGGTTCTTGGCAAAAACTAATGGTCGGCGTTTGGTGCAGGAGAGCCTGGCGTATGATAACACTACATCTAGCTTAAGAATGGAGGTGGAGGCGGTCAGTGCAGCTTTCCGCTGGATAGAAAACACGAGACATACACACATTGTGATTGTAACTGACTCAGAAAGCATGCAGAGAAGGGTGAGAACAGGTAGGCTTCGTGCAGAGTGGCTTGCTTCGCTTCGGAGGTCACGGGTAGTAAGCATCACCTGGATCTTTTCTCCTGGGCATGCCGGTGTGCTGGGGAATGAACAGGCGGACAGGTTGGCTGGCTCTGCAAAATTTGGTGGAGTATTGATGCATGACAGGGCAGACGTGGTTGCGGCCTTGTGGGAGCACGTGTACACCTCGGAGGAGCAGATGGAGCACCATGGTCTGGTAAGAATGAGACAACGAGGTGTGACGAGGGGATCTGGCCGACGCTCGGCGCTCGGAGGAAAGGCGAGACGGACTTATAATCAGATTGCTACTGGAACTATTAGTGTTGGAACTCTTCGCTGGCTGCTGAGGATGGGGACGGAGCGCTTATGGGAATGTCCTGAATGCTGTGATGTCGGTTCCTAAATCAATCAATCAATCAATCAATCAGAGAACATGTGTTGCCCACGCAACATGTTCCCTCTCTCGACCTTGCCTTGCTTACTCCAGAGGAAAGGATAACCAGAACATCTGAAACAAGGTAGGCTGCGGGTGCTGGCGGCCTAGCATCAAGCCTCCGAGAGCAGGAGGTGAATCTAACCTCCAAGAGCAAGAAGTGGTTGGTGGCCAGACCCCCACATCCGGGGGATTTGACTTAGAGACACTCAGCCATATCCCGCAGCTGAGGGCATCAAATCAAGTTCTGGACCTGTATGAGCGTGCACACCTGTCAATCGTAAGTTTTCGAACCAATGTAAGCGTGTACTACCATCAGTCTCTCTGCATGATTCTGTGCGGATCCTGGGACCAACGAGAATCGGCCAGCCGGAAATATTGCTTATCTGTTGCGAAAAAATCTCCCCGCCTGACACTGTGCGGATCCCGCGACCAGCGAAAATCTGTATTCGTACTGAAAATCAAAACCAAGCGAGTTTTTGCCCTTTTGCTCTATGTGGGGTTACCGTCCTCGCTGAGCTCGCCTTCGGACATCTGCTTACCCTTTACACATATGTACTGCCCCATTCAAACTCCCCGCCGAACACTGTCTTCAGAGCGGATCGCGGCCGTCGACGGGCGCCGGTTGCCGCTTAACTCCAGACGGTAGGAATTTAAGCCCCGCTCTCCGTTTGATTGAATAAGCAAAGAAACGATATAAGCAGTCGTATTTCAATTGCGCTTGCGCTTCCACTTATACTACACCCTTCAGATGGTAACTGTTGAATGATAAACGGTAGTGGAATAGACAAAAATAGCATTATCTCTTTTGTTGGTGTAACTTTAATTCAACTTTTACAGATCATATGTCAGATCCGTGGTGCCAATTTGGCCGAGGTGTCATCACTACAAGAGAACAAGTTTCTGATATCTATGGCCAGGAAGAAACACGGTAAGAAGAATGACATCTGCGAAGAGATTTTTTGAGAGATAAAAATGTCTATCATATTCGTGTGTGTGGACAAATACCGATTGTATGCCATATATTTTACAACTTGCATAAGCATTAGGGATTAACTTGGGGGGAGGCTTAATGCGCTTGCGCTTATACTTTCGGTTGCGCTTATGGCGGGGCATATGGATCTTTCTCCGGTCAGTTGCACTTTACGCTGGCTTCTCTTTCAGATAGCAATGGCAAACTACTGAAGGTAAAACTGTAAATCAACCCAGTATTGGGATTCAACATCCCGCAAATGACATGCAACAATGTATTCTAAGCTGTAAAGTGAGTGGCACCTTGCAGTCTTGACAGACCAAAGTATGTGAGTTGGAATTTGGCCAAAATTTCCATAAAAATGCCTGGCAGAGCTTCAGAGAACATATGGTGCCCAAACGACATGTTCCCTCTCTCGGCCTTGCCTTGTTTGATCCAGATGATCCAGAATGGATAACCAATACGTCTGGAACAAGGTAGGCTGCAGACGCTGGAGGTTCAGCGACTAACCTCCGAGGCTTCGCTTCCACGAGTAGGAGACGAGCGATGGCCAGACCCTAAACCCCTGGGATTTGACTTAGAGGCGTTCAGCCAAGTCCGCAGGTAAGGGTCGTGTACGCGCCCGGACCACTGGGCGCGTACACGTGTCAAACGCAAGTGTCTAGACCTTGTAAGCGTGTACTACCGTCAGACTCCCCGCCTGTCTCGTGCGGCTCCCGCGACTAATGAGAATAGGCCCGCTGGAGATATTGCTGGTCTGCTGCGAGCAACTCTCCCTGCCTGCCACTATGCGGATCTCGCCACCAGCATAGAGATATTGCTCGTCTGTTCCGGACAAATATCCACGACTGACTGAATAAGAAAAGAAACGATAAAAGTAGTGGTATTTCAATTGCGCTTGCACTCCCACCTATGCTACACCCTTCATGTGTCTTCACAAAGTATAGGGATTCAATTATGATGTGGGATTGTGTTGAAGCTGGGAGTACTACAGGGTGTTTGTAAAGTCTCACTACACTTGGTATATAGAACAATTTTAAAAAATTAAGTACATGATGTCATACAAAAATGCTAAAGAATTAATTAAATATTACTTAAATTAGTTACAATAGTCACTGCTGTAGTCTAACGAAGTTTTGGGGAAGCTGGAAAGTACAAGTTTAGTGTTCATTATAAAATATTCAACAAATTTCTAACCGTAATGCGACGGGTAGGTTGTTTATCAGGAAATCTTGCTAAGAATCTTTCATCAACCATCCGTGTGTATCGACAGTCATTTAGAAACACTTGTTCAACCAAAAATATTCTTTCATCCGTTGATAACACGGTTCTGTTTGAAGCGCAAAGAATTACTCAAGCAGTCGGCAGCCATTCGCTGCATATTGCTTTACGTTGAAATGTGGTGCACATTATTTTATGACGTCGTGTACTTAATTCTTCAAAATTGTTCAACATACAAAGTGTAGTGAGACTTTAGAAACACCATATATTACGTTACAATGAAATGGATATTGTGGAGACCTCGAGCCATCATAGAACCACAGGTGTTTACACATATAATATGTGGATGTTAGCATGACCGAATGGATATGACGAGGTAGTGGGTTCAATCCCTACACTGGTTAATGGGGCTAAAATGTTGACTTCTCGTCATTGACTTGGGGACGTAAATTACAATTACCTCAGATGTCGGAATGGGTTAACCTGATGACGAAAGATACAGGTAATAGGAACAACTAATAAAGAGGCAAGAATCAGCCAAGTGCTCCTACTAGAATTTGTAGCTCTTGTCTAGACTACACTGAAGCTCAAAGTAGGCAAACACAATAAAATACAATCAGTGAAAGCTTCTTCTTCTTCTTCTTCTTCTTCTTCTTCTTCTTCTTCTTCTTCTTCTTCTTCTTCTTCTTCTTCTTCTTCTTCTTCTTCTTCTTCTTCTTCTCCTAATATTAGCTCTTGTCCTCCTCCCATCATTATTCTCAACTATATGTTATAAATAGAAGTTTATGTAACTGCGATCAAGATAAGACTGTCCTCATCAATCATGACAACTTAAAATGTAATCTTAAAAGTATGAAAATTAAACTAAACAAATTTCTAATCTTTTTATGATAGTGAGAATTGATATCTTATCGCAGTTTTCATGTGGACAACCTAAAATTTCATTTGCAAGTGGTACAGACATTGTGTATGTACTTCATATATTGATATCAATACTTTCTAATCAAGTTATCCGTGAGTGTCTTTTGCGAAGTCGTTAAACCTTGCTCTCCGAAGGTTATGAGTTCGATTCCCCACTTCGACATTCGGTTCACGTGTTCAGTTTTCAGGGAGACTCCTGGAGTCGTAGCTGGAGCTACGGAGTTCGTGCCGTGTTCGACACTTTCGGTAGGTCACCCTGCGGAAAGAGACCGAGCCATGAAGGAAAAACACTCGGTACAATAGCGCCAGTCCCCTTGCCTGTGAACCTCTTTAAACCTACTAATCAAATGTAATGTTATTCCTGCTTCCAATTTCAGCCGGCTGTGTGTGGCTTGGCGGGAATGACATCTTCAAGGAGGGAACCTGGGAATGGGCAAGCACATCGAAGACCTTCAAGGGGTTCAAAAACTGGGCTAATGGTGAACCAAACAACGTGGGAGATGGTAAGTTGTCATACACATGGTCAAGTCGAGACAAGAACACAGAGCTGATCCACGACTCCAATAATCGTGTAAGAAGGCGAAACATGACCGGCCACGCTTACCGCCATGGTACATGGTGATAAATTTAGATAGGATCGACCTGGCAGTCCAGGAAATTTGGTTTTAAAACAACGAAGTTCCCAAGAGGATTTCAACAGGATTTATCGTTCATTATAACCATAATGCCGGCTTCCTGGCCTAGAGGTTAGCGACTTTTCTCCGTAATCTCGTATACTCTCGTAAGTAACGCGACGACGATGAGAATCAGCAGTGGTTCGAATTTACGGGGTATGTGAGCCGGCCGCTCAGAAAGCAATGGCAAACTACTGAGCGTAATCTTGCCATGAAATCAACAATCAGCTGAAAGATGCTGATGTTGGCAGAGATGTCCTGTAAAGGATATGCAAACATTTTTTTTAATAACCATAATACAGAGTCGCGGAGCATAGTGGCTTGATACTTGACTGTCAATGCGATGGTTATGGATTCGAATGGTCGTCGAGGAGTATTTTAACAATCGGCCTGGGGTCCCTGGTCGACCCAGCCTAAACTGGGTACCAGGAAATGGCTCGGGAAAAAATGCGCCCGTGGGATACTGATGACGTCACTCACCGAGTGCCGCTTGGTGGTTACAAATATCGATCTAGCACCATAAAACCATATATACATATATATTTCTGTTTTTGCTTTGACGTCCATGGTAATGTTACTTATGTCGAACGAAGTCATTTGCACATTGTGTGTGTGTGTTTATATATATATATATATATATATATATATATATATATATATATATATATATATATATATATATATCATGGGACTCAAACCTTTCAGTGTAACTCTGTTACCAATTATATCCCCTGAACCTGCCATTAACACTAACTTAAGAAACAAATATCAGTGACAATAAAAACAAAATATCAGTCTCTGACAAAGGATAATACCTCTTATGGGTGGCCATGGGAAATATGCAGTCAACATACAAGACAAGCCAGCAATACTGACATCAAAATCAACACCTAGCTCCATGGATGCAATACATACGGGCACTAAAAACAAAAATGTTCATATAGGCATCCGCTTAAAATTTACCATCGCCACTGCAACCAAAAAAACATAAGACCAGAATCACATGAGTGTTATCCACTGCAAGATGCACAGACATCCTTCCCATTGAAAAAAAATAATAATAATTTCAATGACTACGCAGGCAAATCCACTGTTTTTCTTTCCCCGGTCGGATTCTGGTAACCCCGCTTCTGCCAAAAACATCCACCAGTTCCATGGGATGAGTCACTAATTTCTCCGTTGTCACCATGATATCCAAATGAAGCGGAAAAACAATGCCTGTACATAGGAGAAAAACAAATACACATTGAATTACACAAAACAATTACTTAACTAGTAATTAATTATTTGCCCATACAGTGTGTCGAGGAAATATATAATTAATATGTTTCTGTCTGATGATGCTCTCTGGACGCCGTTTCCTCCCACTGAATGTCAATCATGTGTCTCTTTTGAGTCTCTATTTCCTATGCACGGGGGAAATATAGGGCGTCGCTGTTCATATGTCACCTTCTGGTATTATGAACCTGGACGAACACGCTGGTATGATGAACTCCTCTGCTTCCGCCTATAAGTAAGGAATTGTCTGATGACCACAGGTAACATTGTCATCTGTCGCTTCAAACCAACATGATGAACTCGTGTACAACAAGGGAAACATCCCCTCTTGATGATCTCAAGTGATGATGTCAACACTGGATGTTGAATATGGATGTCCAGCGCTCTGCTGCTGGTGGGACACACTGGCGGGATGGATTTCTGGTGTCTCCTTTTCTGGGGAAACAAGGGCAATACATTTTCTGGATGGCCCCAGATGTCGACACGGCTGAGATTAGTCGCATGGACAGCTTCACAACTGTCCCCATCAAGAATCAGCAGAACTTGTTTCCCGTACAACCACAGGCTTGGCTTCATCGCATATTGGGGTATTGGGATATTGCTCTCTTCTGCTACCCCACTTCAGTTTGCTGGATATGACGCACTGCATTTGCCAAGTCTCACCTCACCCCATAACATCATCGACAACATATTCAGCTTTTTGGACAGAGCTTGGTGATTTTTCGTTGGAGTAACTGCGTATACTCATAATTTATACCAGCGGGCTCAGACTTAGCGCCAGCCGAGTGGGAATGTTCGGTTTCCTGAACAAGTAATAAGGTCACCATTAATTTCGACAACATGAGATGTAGTTGTAGGTCTGGAGGCTCCTCTCGCAATGCTTTGCTTCTTGGATACAAGGGATATATGGGTATGGAATTTGTAAATTTGTGGGTATTGGATATGGGGACTTGGGGACAAGAAGAATTCGGGACAAAACCTGAGCCCATTTAATGTCTTGGCCAGCGACCTCCCACACCCCCATGATAGCAGAGAACACAAAACATGGAACTACCACCTAAAAGAACCATTAAAGACTGGAACAGACATCAACAAGATAATCTAGAGGCCGCCAAACATCCTAGGCCAAGGCTCGCCACTTGTCACAGGAGGAGAATATCAGGGATAGGAAGATGTAATTTCCCATACTCAGGTGCTCAAAGGTGAAGAGCGCAACACTGACTTCTATTGGGCCAGAGATGAAAATGCTAATAAGAAGAAAGAGAGAAAGAGCAATTTATACATTCTCCTCAGTTAACAAGAAAAGGGAAAGAGAGTTAGATAGAAGATTCCAGGAGTTCTTTGGGCGGGAAATATACTGTTGTACGTCCCAGACAAAAGATTACACTGCTGGACTGTAACAGGATCAATGAGTTTGCACAACAAACTATAAACTAAACTAAACAAATTAAGAACAAGAAAATTAGACTTTTATTAGCAGAATTGCATGATCCAGGGACAAACAGACATCCTGACACGTTGCACAACTGATCTATACAGGTATGGGAACCTACGTTCCCACAGTGGATATCACTGATGCCTGACATCGCTATGAGCATGACTTGGCACCCATCTCAACAAATCAGCAAGAACATGGCAACAAAGAAACCTCAACGTAAACATCAACAGAAACAACATGTATGGACTGTCTATTGTTCTCATCTCATGACTCATGGACAGTCGATACCTACAGATATGGGAACCTGAAATCCCCCAGTTAGAGATAACTTTTGCCTACCACTGACTACAGGGGTAGTCTTTAAATGACAGAGACCTCAACCATGTTCAGTTGAGTCGAAGGGTACCCTCAGTACCCACACAGGACACCCGCATCACATGGACCGACTGAGACCAGATACAGCAAAGAGCCATGATGTAACCAATAACAGAACCATAACCATAACCCTGAGAGCAAAGATATAGGGGCATAAACAGTGATATAAACAGGTATACAAATGGGAGAGTGAGTGGCCTAAAAACCACAATAACCAGAGCTGGAGTTCAAGTTTGCTCTAAAACAACAACAATGGCCTAGGGTCACTACTTGCAAAGCATGACAAATACAACATCTGATAAATAATCATCACATAATCATTATTTGCATCAAAACATATGCATTCTCTATATTGATCACCCGTGCCCACTTTCCCATGCGCATCCTTCGGAATGATTAGGCCCACAATTGGTGCAATAGCCACCGCCACATCAAGAGGCAATATTAATGTGAGGGCGGATCATGCCTTGTTACAATATTCTCAGTCTTTTTTTGGCTTCTCATGTAACTCAGTATTGACTCTCAGTTCAGTGAGGTCATTACCTACAGATCTCTGAGACACAACACAACTTGTCATCTCCAACACCAGAGGCAGACAATATCCCCCATAAATGCCAATGTTACACAGCAACACTAATCAACTTGTCAACACAGAACACATCTCAGCTACACCCGGTGTACAACGACTCTAACAGGGGCAGAGCAACAACATTTTACATGTATACACCTGACATAAATACAGTTCAATGCACCAATAGCAATCAAGCACACATATAGGATATGCAATTCAATATGACATCATCAGGACACACACCTTTGTACGAATATACGAGAATTGCAGTTCTACACATGGCACCAGCAACAATCAGGGCGCAGGTTATAACATAAGTCACTGACAACACATCAGACATATGCTATACATTGCCAAATGAAACTGCCCCACATTGCCTAATAAAACCACCACAATACTATTCCCCACTATGATCAAGCGTACACAATAGTACCCCAGATTCATTATGGGTGTTCTATTCGGCACCTCTTGCTCTGGCTGGTCAGGAGACTATTATTACCTAGTTAACATTTGTCCTACCCGAGCACTACAGATCATTATACTCATAATCATGACCATTATCACAACCATTATAATCATCATCGTGTGATACTTATAGGACAATCCCCATACATGTAGTGTTCAATCTGGCACCTACATCATTCTACAGTCATGAGTAATTCTTACCATAGCTACATTTATCTAGGAGACCATAACTGTAATTGTTCTCAAACACCACATATTTATTACTATCACCGGTCCTCTCCACTCCTCCGTACTCCAACAATCACTATAGGTTTAACATTATTGTGTCATATTCATAGAAGCCATTTGACTTCAAACACAATATAATATAAATACATAGGTCCTTCCTCCCCTTTGTCATAGGAAGCTAAATACATAAACACATTCATACCATGTTTCCAGTTCAACTTCATGTCCTTGATTGTGGACAAGACTATGATATAACTGCCCAATGATGTATTTTGCCTTCCCTCATACTGACAGTACAGTTTACCTGGATTAGCCTTCGCTATCACAGGCCAATCAATCTTTTGTTAATATTATCATGTTGGTACTGTCATTATCAACCTCATCCTCCTACTATAATAATGGCTATATATACATATATATCCTATGCACGTTCATAATATTCCCTCTACTCTGGACTATGCCACTACATATTTTGCCTACTGCTTTGGATTGTGGCTATATCAAATTTTCTAGAACTACACAACACAGTATCGATACTTCCAATTCGTACTGCGCTGTCTGCTTCATTAAATTTAAACACTACTAATATACACACCACTGTGAGAGAATATCCTTTGTCCTGAATCGTCACTGAATACCCCTGGCACTTGTGTTCTTATTGCCCGCCTGGCAATCTGCAGAGTAGCACTTTCTCTTCTACTCGTTGAAGCAAACACCTATGTTGTCATCATTCTGCCTTCTATCGCCATCTTGCATGCAAAGATAACTCTACTATTATTTTAGCCAATCAGGGACAGAATAGCTCTTCGGGCTTCTGTAAAACGTATAACCGAACTATACCCAAATCTACATCAACCCCGTGGGTGTTATAAGTTTGGAGCTTCCAATTGGGGACAAGTAGAGGCACCACTATCCTACCCTTAATTCATCATCATCATCATCTTCCACTTCTGCCGTCAAGCTTCGTGGGGAGGAATAATTTGTGCTCCAGCTCCCGGTAGGCAGCATTGGATAGTATCATTCCATGTGATTGTAAAATGTCTTTTATGTCGTCAATCCATTTTCTTCTTGGACGTCCTTGTGGTCTCGTCGCAGATAACCTTTGATGTAAGGCCAGTGATGGTAGTTGATGGTGTTGCATTCTAGCGACATGGCCAAACCACTTGATTTTCTGTCTTTCAATAAATGTGGCACAAGGTGTTGATCCCACTGTCTGCCTGATAACAGCATTTCTTACTCGGTCTCGGATTGTTAAGTTGGCAGCTCTCCACACTTATTTCACAGGTGTTGATTTTGCGAAGGTGTGATTTGTATAAAGTCCAAGTTTGAGATTGGTAGCATAGTGTTGGTGTGAATATGTGTTCTTACTGCACTTCGGCTCGAGTGGTACATGTCTATAATGTTTTCTAGCAGTTGCCCTTGTATCTCATAGTCTTCAAGGATGGTCCATAATTTGTATCTGTCTACTCTATCGAAAGCCTTTTCCTGATCTACAAACACAATATTCTGCTGGTAACTATATTCGATTGTTTTTTCGCATATTTGTCCAAGTGTAAATAATGCATCAATGCAACTTTTACCTTTCCGAAAACCAAATTGTACCTTGCTTAAGTGTTATTCAACTACGGGTATAGTCTTTGTTAAAATAGTTTTGCGTACATTTTCCCTATATGGCTCAGGAGGGATATTCCTCTGAATGTTTCGCACTCTTGCATATTGCCTTTCTTTTTCCATACTGGTACTACTATTGCCTGTTGCTAATCGTCTGGCAACATTAATAAATACCCTCAATTGAAGTATCTAAATATTTGTAACTATTCTAGAGCGGGATTACACATTGCCAATTACAGTTTTCATGGATTTCTTCGGTTCTTTCAGAGCTTGTGCACCCCATCGACTGCGATGTGGACCTCACAGGCCAGTCTTGGTTAATTATAAAGGCATTGATGGCTCCTTGCTCTGGCCCACTGACTGGCGAGGGCTGGTTCAAGCCTCATTCTTCGATATGAGCATAATCACTCCCTCAGCCACGGTTGTTAGTCATAGAGACCGGGAAACTGACGGGCAATCCTATTTACTAATGTTTCCAGAGCAGCTTCCCATCATACCCCGGGTGGGTGGGTGGAAGATGTTTGTGTGAGTGGTGATGATGTTTGTGCATGTGTGCGGGGATGTGTGTGTGGGTGAAAAGATGTGTGTTTTGGGTGGGAAGATGTGTGTGAGCAAGGGATATGTGTGTGTGGGTGGGGATGCGTGAGTGGGTGATGGATGGGTGTGTGGGTGAGGGGTGTGTTCGGGGAATGGTGGGTGTGAGGTGTGTTTAGGATGTGTGTATGGGTGGAGTTTGTATGTTTGGGTAGGGTGATTGTGTGGGTGGGGGAGGTGTGTATGGCTAGAAGAATGCGGGTGTGAGTGAGCGATGTGCCGGTAGGTGGAAGACGTGTGGGTGGCTGGGGAGATGTGTGGGTGGCTGGGGAGATGTGTGGGTTGGTGAAGGGATGTGTGTTGGGTGGGGGATGTGTGTGAGTGAGGGTGTTTGGGTGGGTGGTAGGAAGCGTGTGGGAATTGATGTGTGGGGCGGATTGTGTGGGTGGGTGGGCGATAGATGTGTGTATGGTGGATAAGGGATATATGGGTGAATGGGTGTGTGGGGGAATGTGTAGGAGGTTGGGTGGGAGATATGTCTGTGTGAATGTAGGTGTGTGTGGGTGGATGGAAGGTATATGTGTGGTGAGGGTGTTTGTGCGTGTGTGCGGGGATGTGTGTGTGTGTGGGTGGAAAGATGTGTGTGTGTGTGTGGATTGGGAGATGTGTGTGGGCAGGGAGATGTGCGTGGTCAGGGGATGTGTGTGAGTGGGTGATGTATGGGTGTGTGTGGGATGTGTGTGTGTGGGTGGGTGGAGGAGGAAAGGGTGAGTGGGTTTGTGCTAGTGTGTTGATTGGTGGGAATGTGTGTGGGTGTTGGGATGTGTGGTTTTGGGATGTGTGTTTAGCTGAGTGGTTAGGGGTGTGTGGATGTGGGTGGGTTGGTGTGTGTGGGATGAGTGTCTGGGTGGGGAGACGTGTGCGGGAGTATGTGTGTTGATGGGGAAGGATGGGTGGGTGGTGTTTGGGTGGGGTGTGTGAGTGGGTGGGTGGGTGTGGGGTCAGTGTGTGGGTGGGTATATGTGGGTGGGGTGTGTGGGTAGGGTGTGTCGGTTGGTGGGGATGTGTGTGGGTGGGTGAGGATGTATATGGGTAGGTAAGGGTGTGTGTGGGTGGATGATGTGAGAGCGTGTGTGGGTTTGGGAGTGTGTTGGTCGGTGGAGGGTGTGTGTGTATTGGTTGGGTGATATGTGTGGGTGAGGTTTGTGGGTGGGGGTTATGTTTGGGTGGGTCGGGGAAGTGTGTGGGTGGGTAGAGGATGTGTCTCATAACATGATAATATGCATTATCTTGTCAACATTCATTCCACAATGTTATTTTTTCCTGTGTAAATGTACCATGCACTATTGATGAATGAAAAATGAGTGATTGGAAGGGCCGAATGTAAGACGGGCCTGCGTGCCCAATATGTAACCCTTTAAAAATAAAGTTGAATTGAATTGAATTGAATTAAAAATTGTAATTTGCGCGTCTGCTTACGTTATAAAACAAATTTCAGAAGGGCGAGAAGTACATAACTATCAAGTATGGAGGGAAAAGCAATATCAAGTAATCGGTTCTTGTATTAACGAGATCTTGAAATAATCTTAATTCCAACCCCATGGAAACCTTAAAATCCCCCCTCCCCAGAGGGAGGGGGGATTCCCCTACAGGAAATGTGCCAGGGATCCTGGTTGGTGGACATACTAAATATAAATTACGTTATTCTAACAACAAAGTCTTAATATCAACAATTCAGAACGATCTACAAGAAATGATAGATACAGTGGTTGTAGAGAGTGAAAGAATAGGGCCTTAGTTTGAATAATAGAAAGACGGAAGTCATGGTGATATGAAAGAAAAAGATTGTACCTAAATGCGTAATTAAATTACAGGACGTTATTTTGGGGCAAGTGCGGAAATTCAGATATCAAGGCACATGGATAATATCAGATGGAAGATGCATAAGTGAGATAAAGAGCAGAATAGGACAAAAAAAATCTGCATTCTATCAAATGAAGAACGTTTTGTGCAATATGTTTCTGTCCTTGAAAGTCAGAAAACGATTTCTTGCATGTTACACAGAACCTGCTTTGACATACGGCTGTGAGTCCTGGACAATTAGTAAACAAGCGAAAAAATCCCTTGAAGCCTTGGAGATGTGGTTTTAAGGAAGAATGTTGAACATTAATTTTACAGCCAAAAATAGCAATCATGAAGTTTTAAGGAAAGCTGAATCGCAAAGACAACTTATCCCAAACATCAGAAACAGGCAGTCATCAAAACACAAAATCTGGAACATGTTGTGACAACAGGAAAAATTTACGGGAAGAGCGATCGAGGAAGACAGCGTGAAAGAATCATTGACAGTCTTGTACCATGTCACGGAACGAAGTCCACACGCGATTTGATCCATGACGTCGGAAGTCGTAAGTTGTGGAGAGGCATAATCGCCCTCGGCAGTCGACAAGGCACTGAATGATTATATATATAGATAAATGTGGGAAGGCTAAAGAAAGTTGGTTAAACGAGCAATGCAAAAAAAATTGAATTAAATTCCATTAAAGATACAAAAAATATGCACAGACAAATCAGTGAGCTTACAGGAAGAACATAAGAATAAATACAGGGTGTTTGAAATCAAAAACAGGAAAGATAATATTAGAGGAAGATGCTATAATGAAGAGGTGGAATGAGTATGTAAGAGAATTATATTAAGGAGAAAGGGAAGAATTAACAGAAGATAGTAACTTAGAAGGTCCACCTATTCTGAAAGAAGAAGTCGCTGACGCTATGAAACGTATGAAGAAAGGAAAAACAGCTGGGCCAGATGAAATCACAATAGAAGAATTAGAAGTATTGGGAGAATTTGGAGTAGATATATTAACCAAAATGTTGAATGATATTTACAGCAGTGGATATTTACCCAGTGATATGCTGAAATCTGTATTTATAGCTATACCAAAAAGACCGGGAGCAATTGATTGTGAAGATTTTCGTACAATTAACCTTATAAACCATATCACTAAGCTTCTACTCAGAATCATAATGAGAAGAACCAAAAAGAAAATAAAAATGGAAATTAGTGAAGAACAGTATGGATTTGTGGAAGGAAAGGGCACAAACAATGCAATTTATACATTACGGACACTAATAGTAAGGTCAATAGAGAAACAGAGAGACATATATTTGTGCTTCATAGATTATACTAAGGCATTTGATAAAGTAAAACATAATGAACTGATTAAAATGTTGGAAGATATCAACACTGATCGAAAAGATTTAAGAATAATAAAGAATATTTACTGGAACCAAGTAGCAGCAATTAAAATGGGAAATAAAGAGGGTAGTTACGAACAGATAAAGCTAGGAGTACGACAAGGGTGTGTCTTGTCACCAGATCTTTTCTCCCTGTATAGCGAAGTAATAATGAGAGAGATCAAAGAGATGCCAGGAATACTAGTTGGAGGTTATAATATAAATAATATACGCTATGCAGATGACACAGTATTGGTGGCGGATAATTCAACAGACCTACAACAATTATTAGACGTTGTAGTAACAGAGAGTGCAAGGACTCTCCTTGAATATCAAGAAAACAGTAACAATGGTAATATCAAAGAAAATGGTGACACCAAAATGTGACATAGAAATAGAAGGGAAAATCCTTAACCAAGTTGATAATTTTAGATACCTAGGGGCATTTATAACATCAGATGGAAGATGTACAACAGAGATTAGGCGCAGAATAGGGCAGGCAAAAGCCGCATTTCAGAAAATGAAGAGTATCTTATGCAATAAGTCACTATCACTGAATGTAAGAAAGAGAGTGCTGAAATGCTATGTAGAACCAGTTTTGCTGTATGGCAGTGAATCTTGGAATGTAAATGAACAAATTAAGAAGAAATTAGAAGCAACAGAGATGTGGTTCCTGAGACGAATGTTGCGAATTCCTTGGACTGCCAGAGTAAATAACGACGTCTGCCTGAAACAGGCTAACGAAACTAGAACATTATATACAACAATAAGACAGAGACAAACATCTTTCTTCGGTCATGTGATGAGAAAAGAGGCATTGGAGAACATCGTAACAACTGGAAAGATGGAGGGGAAGAGAGGCAGAGGTAGACCAAGAGAAGTGATGCTGGATGGATTGAGACGGTGGCATGGAGGAATATCAGCAGCAGAGTTGATCCACAAAACCAAAGACCGAGATCTATGGAGAGCCATGAACGCCTACGCCAGCCGGCACGGCACTTGATGATGATGATATATATATATATATATATATATATATATATATATATATATATATATATATATATATAACATGAAAATTAGCACAAGCAAAACAGAGGTAATGACTATAACTAAAGAAGAACAAACAACAACAATTCACCTAAATGAACATCCCTTGTAACAAGTGAAGCGTTTCAAGTACCTGAGAAGTATAATATCATCAAATGGCAGATCAGAAGACGAGATCGAAAATAGGTGCAATAAGGCAAATCAACTCATTGGACAAATGGCACCAATACTAAAGAACAAACATGTATCAGTAACTACTAAGAAAGCACTTTACAACACAATCTTCCTAACAACTCTATGCTACCAATGCCAAACCTGGACAATGACAGAAAAAGAGAAAAGAAAAATCACAACAACAGAAATGAGGTTCCTGAGAAGAATACTCAGCGTATCAAGAAGAGATAAGATCAGAAATGAAGAAATCAGGACTAAAGTGGGGGTTAAAGCAGCACTAGATTTTATTATAAAGCAGCCTTGGTTTGGCCATGCAAGTAGGTTACCAGTCAACAGCATACCACAACAAGCAATGATGTACAGACCAGATGGAAACAGAGGAAGAGGCCGACCAGGTAAACGTTGGACGGAGGGAATAGCAGTCCATGGGAATATCGATATATGAAGCCCATAAATGGGCACTCTCACGAAGTTTATACTTAACCTCGACACCGCAACGTACAAGAGGAACATGATGAGATGAGATGACATATATATATATATATATATATATATATATATATATATATATGTGTGTGTGTGTGTGTGTGTGTGTGTGTACGCATGAGCGCGTGGGTGTGTGTGTGTGTGTCCAGTGTGGTGTGACGTCGTTCGACACAACATATGAGTACAAAAAAACAAATTACATAAACAAAATTAACAGGCTCTTTCTTTATACATACAAAGAAATCGCGTCAGTATTTTCTCTCTTACAGATGAAGATTGCCTAAGCCTGTTCATTAAGCACAACTACGCCTGGAATGACGCGCCTTGCACTTTTGGATGCCATTTCATCTGCTCCACACCGTAAGTTCCATTCCCTGCTTGTTTTCAGAAACACCGTCCCTATTACGTAAAATTGAAAATGGACAGTTGTGACTTGAGTGGATACCGAGTATAAATAATTATCTTTTCCGATTCCGATTCGTTGGGGAAAAAACAACAACTTTCCACCACCGTTCAACTAGCCTCTGTGGCGTTAGTTCATGATGCAGGTTAAGTTGCAGAAACCGAGAGAAACTTTAAACCAAAAAAAAAAAGACTTCTCTCGGTTTCTGCGCCAGTGTTAGCTGGCTTATCGATTTTGTAGACGTTGTGCCAATGACGTCAACTGGGGGATTGACCAGCGAAATCTTCTTTGTGTCTGTATCTTCTAGAGGTTTCTTTTGTCAGCGTTGGCTTCTGGTTCGTAGTTTTTGTTATGATGCCTGGCGTAAGGGGTTATCGTCTTTCCCCGTAATCCTGTATATTCTCTTGAGCAACGCAGCTGAGCGAGAATCGGCAGCGGTTCGCGCCGCGTTGGTTACTTACGGTGGTATGTGAGCCGGTCGCTCAGAAAGCAATGGCAAACTACTGAGCGTAATCTTGCCTAGTACATCAACAGCAGCTTAAAAATACTGGTGTTGACTGCAACATCCTGTAAGGGATATACAACAACAACAACAACAACAAAGTCTAAGGACTATTTCTTGGTGTCTGTGTTGGTGTTCTCTGCCATATACTTAACTGTAGCCATGCCTCAAGTGCCTCGACCTCTTTCGTCTTGTTCTTTTCCCCAGTTATTTTCCCCATTCGATGAATGGCTCATCTTCTGTGTGACCGTCAATCTCAGATAGGACGGAAAGCTCCTCTAGGCTTAATTCAGATACCTAGCAGGATACTGATTTCTTGCGTTGTTTGGACTTCGTGGTTGGAATGCTGATTTCAGCTTGCGGTTTCCGATTGGTCGTTTCTTTGGTTTCATCTTGTGACTTCTCTGCGGTCTTACGCGTGGCTTCTGTTGGTTTGTTCTGGGTTATTTCCTATTCGGCTTTTAGCAGTTCTCTTTCGGTCTTGTTTGTTTGTAGGATTTCTTCGTTCTCCTTCTTTATCAGTGCCATGCGTTCCACCTCTTGTTTTATGCTTTTCTGGATTTCCCTCATGTCAACCAGCAGTTTCTCTTTGACGCTGGGTTGTGTCGGTGTTTGAAGTAACTTGACTTGTTTCTTTAGCTCGTCAATCTGGCTTTGCAGTTGAGATCTTTCAGCTTGTGAGGTGCACGTGGCTGTCTCGCACCTCAGTATTCCTTACTTGTATGGTGTTTTTGTAGTAATGGCGATCTTTAAGACGTCTCTGTGTCGTTGGAGGTACGTACAGCCCAGGTATCTTGCTCCATGCTTGCCAAGGCAGTTGGCACACTTTCTGTTGTTGCTGGGCATTTGGAAGTCCTTGTCCAGTTTGGCCAAAAGACATTCCTTAGTTAGTTAGTTAGTTAGTCGACAGATCATCCTCATTGCACATCGAACCATTCAGTCCATAAGTGCTCGGATCCCCTCCTCAGCAAATCCCGCAGCGTGTAGCGGCTAACGACGCCAGTTCTGTGTTGGTTTATCAATCTTCTTTGGCTTCCTGCGTAGTGTTCTTGTTTGGCCACCCCTCTTTTAATTTGCTGCTTCCGCAGTCTGGCCATTGTTGTAGATTCACAGTCATCACTTGGTTCTCGCAAAAGTCTCACTTCTCGTAGAGCATTCAGAATGTCAGCCTGGTCCATGGCGCGTCCGCCCTCCACAGTAGCCTCACCTGCGAGCTTGTCAGCCCACTCATTTCCTTGTACTCACGCATGACCTGGCACGAAGATGAAACTAATCTTTGCCAGCCGAGACCGCTTCAGAGGCAGCAACCATTCTCTTCGGATCGACCCCTCCTCTATCCTCTTGATCATGTTCATTGAGTCGCTAAGGAAACATGCCCTAGTGAATGTCTGTGTCTCGAGCCATGTTATTGCTTTACTTACTGCCATGACTTCCATGGTCAGGCTACTTGTGGTTTCAGTGAAAGCACCAGAGTCCTCCTTCACAATTCTCCCTCCGTACGAGCTGTAAAGGCCCATGAGCTTCTCACATGTCGGACGACCGACCCATCTGTGTAGATGACCGCGTCACCGTCTAGCGAATTCTCGAAAATCAACGCTTGTACTTCAACCTCAACAGCAGCCGGATTTTCTTGTCTGCATTTTCTATCTAGTTGGATGCAAACTGAAAAGGATGTGCAGAAGTCTGTTGGCACTTGCACCCACTCCTCGCCAGGTTCTAAGTCCTCAAGTGAACACACTTGTTGATGAATGTCTTCGGCTTGACCCATCCACGACCGTCCTCTTTTTAACCTGCTGCCCTTCACCTTCCTAATTTCACTATGCAGTGGATGTTGTGTGTTTGCGTTAATTCTGAGGTAGGCGCGTGCCCTGCAAACTTGTATTCTCTCTTCAATGGTTGGAAAATCAAGAAGGTAGCGCATCGCCCTGCATGCTGTATCTCTTGTACATCCAAGAATAATGCGCATAGATTCATTCTGTATCCTTTCCATATTTTCTATCTGCTTATGGCTGAGAGTCAGGATTGCCATTGCATACTCCAAAACAGACATGACCAGCCCCTCGTACAGAAGACATAGATGGCGCTGCTCACAGTTTGCTGCCGCCATCACCCGCATCGCTGTCAAACCCCGCTTGGCCTTTGTTATCACCTGGTCTATGTGCACATTATAAGCAAGGCTTCGATCAAACCGTATCCCCAGGTAATTCATTGCCTGCGTTCTTTCCACCGTCTCTGAACACAGCATTACAGTTGGTGTTGGATTGTTGACAATATGATTATTCAACGAGAACCAAGTCACTGTTGCCTTTGTTGGGTTGAACATTGCCCCAGCTTCATCACACCAAGTACTTATGCGATTGAGTTCGGTTTGTAGTTCCACAGCAACCTCCTCTCTATCCTTACCCTGACGATACACTAAAACATCATCGGCATACGACAATGTCCTGCCAGGTCCAGTGATCTGCTCACTGGTGATTCTCACTGTGTAGGCGTTGAACAGTACCGGAGATAATGGTGATCCCTGTGGTAGGCCAGGATATATTGTTGTTGGTTCCGAAGTCCAACTGCCACATCTAAAAACTACTTTCCGTTGGTAGAGGGCTGCAGCGATCCAACTAAGGAGGAATGGACTTACGTTTAGTTCAAGAAGCTGAAACATTAAAAAATCCAGTGGTACTCTGTTGTATGCGTCCTCAAGATCAATCGCTGCAGCAACGGTTTCAGTGCCTGAGTGGAAACCTTCATAGACATCATGGGCAAAGACTGCTGCATTGGTCCAGGTTTCTCTTTTTGGACGGTACCCACCCAGAGTAGGTGGGAAAACACCTTGCCTCTCTAGTTGGCTTGATATTTTCCTGGCAATTACCTTCTCCAGCGGCTTCCCTATTGTATTCTGCATGGTTATAATTCGATATCCCTGAATTTTTTTGTGGTCTTTGTCAGGCTTCGGCAAGGGAATCAGATAGCTATGTAACCATTCCTCCTTGATGCTAGCACTCCCTATACTGTTGTTGTACATGTCTGCTAGTTTCTCTAGCTCATTGTCGGTACACCTATTGATGTCTTATATCTTATGCCATCAGGACCTGGAGCACTGTTTTTTGATCGTCGAAGCACAGCCTTGATTTCTTTCACTGTCACTGTGTCTTCCTCCGAAGTGTTCTGGGCCTTGCATCTGACTGAGGTGACCTCCTTGGCCAGATTTCGGCCTCCCATGTCTGTCTGGTTGCCCTGCTCAAGGTAGCGTTCAAAGAGGGCTTTGCCCTTGTCCTCGTCAGTCCTCTGCCAGGTGAGGTCAGCACCTTGGAAGTCTGAAATGTTCTTATTCTTGACTACACCACTCATGCTTTTATGTAGTCGCCAGAACAATTTCAGTGACTTGTCTGTGCTTACTCTTTGACACACCTCTGCCCAATATTCGCTTTTAACCACCGTGACCAGTTTTTTTAAATAGCTTACTTTTGTGTGCATCTCTCTTTCTAAGTGCAAGCAGGGACTAGGATGACCAGCTCTGTTCTTCTTGGCATTTTGCCATCTCCTTACAGCACTACGCTTATCCACCCAAGCCTTCTCCACCTCGAAACTCCACCACGGTGGCTGCTCCCAGCTTTTTTTCCTGCCCTGAAACGTTCTGCGCTTGTCACGTCTTATTTTACTCACCACATCTTGCCCTGTACTGTAATACTGGAACGTCTTTACCTTAAGCTTGTGCTGCCCGGTTCTGCCTTTCTCCACCAATATGCTGCACGGGTGGTGGTCGCTGCCATGGTGTCCTAGGACACCCCATCTACACACTGTAGTGAGTGAAGGTGAAACTAGCGCCAGATCAATAGCACTGTCCTCATCGCCTGGACGGCTTGCTGTCCTGGTGACACAGCCACTGTTAATACAAACCAGGTCGATGGTTTCCAGTGCAGTCTCGAGCTCCTCCCCTTGTGTATTGGAGGAAGTGTTTCCCCATGCTCTGCCTTTAGCGTTGAAGTCACCACAGAAAATAACATTTCTCTCGTTGCCTAATATGGCACTTAAGCACTGCCACTTCTGGGCGTCCATACTCGCATTGCGGGCATAAACATTAACCAACACGAATGGTATACTGGAATGAACTCTCAACGCCTGTATTTGTATATCGTCACTGTCCCAACTGGACATGTCTAGCTCTGACGCCACCATGCTGTCGCGAACGAGAATCGCCGTTCCCAGATGTCGCCTGTTGTAGAAACATTTGAAGCCGGCAATTCGGAGTAGCTGATCGCCCAGTCTCGTCTCCTGGAGTGCTACAATATCGTTCCTGTAAACTAGGGTTTCTATAATAGAGCCCCGTTGTTTTACACTGGCACAGTTCCAATATAGAATACGGATATTCCTGAGTCCTAGACGGTGACACTTGAGTCTAAAACGCCTCAAACCACCGCGCTTACCTTGCTTCTTTGTCCCTGCGCGGCTACCACGGCGCTTCGTTATGTTGACATTCCTTGAACGCATGGTGCTCTACACAGTATCGACAGATCTCTGTCTTGCTGCGGCTAGTTGTTCTGCTGTCGCTAGTTGTTCTGCTGTCGCCGGCCCTCTGACATCTTGAGCATGGAGTGATTATAGAATGAATACTTCTGGCAGTTGTAATTTCTTGTTTATTGATACTTGGCGTGTTATCTCGCTGCCCTCTTTCGTCACCACCGCTAAGTATGTAGGAGTATTTGAATAGATAAAAAGCCTCTCCGCCTTCAAGATTCTGATGTGGAGATTTTCCTGTTCCAGCTGCTTCATGATCTGTTCATCTGTCAGCTCCACTTGGATACGTTTGACAACCCGTCTGATCGTATGTGAGTCGGCGTTTCCAACTCTGGTATCTTTCTCCTCGTTCTTCTCAGCTGTCTTGGCTCTTGTCTGTGGTGGGTTGTCGTCAGTCTTCCTCGTGGTAGCTTCCTTAGAGGTGACTGTAGGTTCTTGTTCTTTACTGCAGCTCGGAGGCAGGTTCTCTACTCACGTCGTCTTTACCGTCTTGGCGGCTTCCATGCTGCTCATATTGTCTTCTGATATTTTTTCTTGGATCGTGCCATTTCCACCCCCGTATCAGGTGTCTTGAAAAGTTTGGATGACATGTTCTCGATTGCGCTCCGCAAGTGACGAATTCTCTCTTGTAGGGACTTACATGGATATAACGTCCGGGTCATGCTGGGGTCAGAGGTAACAGCCAGCGGATTGGTTGAATTCGAAAGCGCCAGTTGTCGGAACACTTATCATGGACAAGGCACACATGCTGATCGATTGGAAGTTGAAGTGGTAAAATTTCCACAGCGGAGCAAGCACGACAGGAGGCTTCTGATCGTCAGAGGAGGTCCCTCTTCCCATAATGTTTCGGCCCATTACCGTCGTGACACTCTCTGTGGTCGGAAAAGACACAGTCACGGACGAAATCACATATTTAAGGATGCCCGAATTAGGAGTCTTGTGTCTGCTAGGGCGGGACTATAAGGAGGCAAAGTCGACGTGATTACAACCAGTATGTTAGTGGAATGATTAGCGCCTACATCATACGACATTTTATGCAAGAGACTGAACATATATGGGTTTTTCCGGAATATTATTTGTCGATTCTTTAATCAATAAATCAATTCTTCAATCAATTATTTCAGAAAATTTTAGCCAAGGTGCGTTAAGGTCACAAAAGTAACTTCGTAGAATGCTAAGAATTCCATAAATAAACACCATGTATTGTTTGGCGCTCATAGAAGTAGAAGAAAGAAGTAGCCACTAGAGGACACACTAGACAACGTACACATGTAAAGTTATAGCCACCAGAGGACACACTAGACAACATACATATGTAAAGCTATAGCCACTAGAGGACACACTAGACAACATACACATGTAAAGTTATAGCCACCAGAGGACACACTAGACAACATACATATGTAAAGCTATAGCCACTAGAGGACACACTAGACAACATACACATGTAAAGCTATAGCCACTAGAGGACACACTAGACCACATACATATGTAAAGCTATAGCCACTAGAGGACACACTAGACCACATACATATGTAAAGCTATAGCCACTAGAGGCCACACTAGACCACATACATGTGTAAAGCTATAGCCACTAGAGGACACACTAGACAACATACACGTGTAAAGCTATAGCCACTAGAGGACACACTAGACAACATACACATGTAAAACTATAGCCACTAGAGGACACACTAGACAACATACATATGTAAAGCTATAGCCACTAGAGTACACACTAGACAACATACACACCTAAAGCTATAGCCACTAGAGGACACACTAGACAACATACACATGTAAAGCTATAGCCACTAGAGGACACACTAGACCACATACACATGTAAAGCAATAGCCACTAGAGGACACACTAGACCACATACACATGTACAGCTATAGCCACTAGAGGACACACTAGACCACATACACATGTACAGCTATAGCCACTAGAGGACATACTAGACAACATACACATGTACAGCTATAGCCACTAGAGGACACACTAGACAACATACACATGTAAAGCTATAGCCACTAGAGGACACACTAGACAACATACACATGTAAAGCTATAGCCACTAGAGGACATACTAGACAACATACACATATAATGCTATAGTTACCGGTATTCGAACCTCTCACCTCCAATTTACGACAGCGCCTTACAAGTGTACTACGACGCTTGACCAACTAGACATCTCATGTGTGGCTAAGAAAACGAACTTCAACGAACTAAGAGAACGAACTTAAATGGGTCACAAATTGAATACGCATACTTTTCTTACATCCGGATATTCTTGTCAATTATCTTCCACACATCAGTTATATGTTTTGGTTATAGTATATAACTAATATGTCAAAGATAGCGAAAACGAACATTCAAGTACTGCAAGAGGCCAGTTTTCACAAAAATAGAAGCCATGGACTCTGTTATTCCATCTGTTCATCGTTTACATGGTCATCATTTACTTTGGAAATAGTTCACGAAGTGCTTGCTCTTAGGTCTGCTAGTTCTACGCTGTTTCCGCTGGTCAGTATTGAACCAACATGAACACTTGAGTTCCAAGCGATCCAACGTAAAGAAAAATTAACAAACTGGTGGTCTTTATTCTTCTCTGTTCACTGTATTTCTGCTGCAGTCTTCAATGTCTATATTTCCTCTTTAAAGATATTTAAGAATATTCCAGTTGACCCTGACGGTTTTGAATTGACATTTTGTGTTCAATCGTTTTTGCTACCAACAAGACAACAAGCATTCAAATTTCCGGAAACAAGCGTAATTACAAGACAGCATGTATAACGAGTGTAATTATGCACAGAGATCATATCCTCTTCTTGCAGCCCACGTTCTATGGAGCTAGTGATCATGTCTGTCCACAGCCCTCTGTATCGTGTCCTGTCAATCACTTCTGATACTGATGTTCCTCCATGCCATGATGTCAAACTGCCCATCATCTTCTCTCGTGGTCTCCCACTGCCCCTCTTTCCCTCCAACTTTCCTTCTGTGGCGATATACTCCAGCTTTCCCCCTCTCATGACATGCGCAAACAATGTGGACTATATTCGTCTGGTGCGAGTAACCATTTGTCTGTGTGTGTTAACTTCTTCACGATATCTGTATTACTCCTTCAAGATGTCTGCACAACTCTTTTTATCTATCTTCTCATCTTTCTTCTGTAAAACTACATATCCACACTTCCATATAATTCCTCATTTGCCTGCTACGTGTCTACATTTTGTTTGGCACTGAATCAGGTACACTACAGTTATTAAAGTAACCACAGACATATACTGACTTGTTTCAGACCGGTTTCATTCACTTTATTGTTGCAGAGATCACATGTATGTTGTTAGTTAGTTAGTTAGTTAGTTAATTAGTTAGTTAGTTAGTTAGTCGAAGTTCCAACTTCACAGCAACGGGTCGTCCTCATTATGCTCCGTTCCTGTGCCAGTGAATATCACACAAAATGCTCCCCACTGCCCAATGTGAAAAGTGGAAAAGACAGGAGTCTCGACAAACAACAGCCCGCACAGATACATTGTGCATAATGCCGCCACCAGAATGTCAACACGCCAGTCCCCCACGAAACACCGTTCATCTCTAATGGAATCGGCAGTCATTTTTCTATCTGAATGTTTCCTAGATGTTCAACCACACAGTCCACGAAAATACAGTTCATCGTCAATGACAGTGGCAGTCAACCAGAAGCCCGGCAGCCACGCATTTCTGCATAAGGCAAAAACCGGTCAACTCTGTGACATAGCCACCTGCCATCACTCCGAACATGCAGTCACGTTCCAAAAAACCTCAGGCAGATTCAAAAGCACTTCACACGAAACTCACAGCTCACAGTGTCGCGCCACGCACTCACTCAGTAGCAGGGCGACGGAACCATCAAGCCTCCTTAGTCGCCTCTTACGACATGCGTGGTAGGCTGCAGTGTTGCTATTCTTTGCTTCCCTTATGGGCTCCGGCAAAACACGGGAAATATATGTTGTATATATTACAACCACTTTATTGTTGCAGAGATCCCATATATAGTGTATATATATACAACCACTTTATTGTTGCAGAGATCACATATATGGTGTATATATTACAACCACTTTATTGTTGCAGAGATCCCATATATAGTGTATATATTACAACCACGTTATTGTTGCAGAGATCACATATATGGTGTATATATTACAACCACTTTATTGTTGCAGAGATCACATATATAGTGTATATATTACAACCACTTTATTGTTGCAGAGATCACATATATGGTGTATATATTACAACCAATTTATTGTTGCAAAGATCACATATATGGTGTATATATTACAACCACTTTATTGGTGCAGAGATCACATATATGGTGTATATATTACAACCACTTTATTGTTGCAGAGATCACATATGTGGTGAATATATTACAGCCACTTTATTGTTGCAGAGATCACATATATGGTGTATATATTACAACCACTTTCTCATATACGTGCACACATGACATGACGTAAGCCTTCTTCTCTCTCTCTCTCTCTCTTGCAGGAGCAACGAAATAAACGTAGTGATTGATAAATAAAATGATTAACCCTTGTATGGCCACAAGTCTACACTACCACAGAACAGCACTGAGTAAATCAACAAACACGGGAAAGTCAAGTTGGTCAGCTTTACAAGAATACATTCACCATTCACAGAATGAACGTTGCGCCTTGAAAGACTTCGACAGCACACTTAACAAACAAACACCCGTCTACAATTACATTTAATTAAAATATTACCAAAAAGTCACCGCCTGAAGAAATACACTTGCCTGATTGGCTATGATGACCAGATTTGATAACTTCCAGATGTATTGTAACATTTGTAAAATATTATTTTTCCGAAATATTCACCAAATATGTGATATTTACAAATAAACAAAAACAAAAAAACAAAAAATAAAAGAAGGAAAAAAAAAATACAACGAACACGTTTATGTGTGAGGCGAACATATTTTAAATCACAATTCATATTACCGCTTTGGCTTATTGTAATTCCTCAAATAAATTTTGACTCTGTCAGAACACACGAACACTTCTTTTGTTTAATTATTGTTAAATAATTCAATTAATCTTTTTTTTCTGCAAGAAACACACATACAGAGAGATAGAGAGTGAGAGAGAGACAGAGAGAGAGGAGGAGGAGAAGAAGAAGAGGAAGAAGAAGAAGAAGAGGACGAAGAAGAAGAAGAAGAAGAAGAAGAAGAAGAAGAAGAAGAAGAAGAAGAAGAAGAAGAAGAAGAAGAAGAAGAAGAAGAAGAAGAAGAAGAAGAAGAAGAAGAAGAAGAAGAAGAAGAAGAAGAAGAAGAAGAAGAAAAGGAGATTAAAGATAATAAAAATATTAAATTAAGGAAATTAAGTGACGCAAAAGAAAATGAGGGAAATGAAAAGACAAGAAAACAAGTACAGAGTGAAGAACCTGCTCTGGTCTGTGGAGTGAAAGGACCATACAATTGTGTATACCTGAATGTCCGGATGAATAGGTGCAAGTCTTTCTCACTTTAGGGGACAAAGACAGACAGACAGACAGACAGACAGACAGACAGACAGAGTAAGAAGTGTCAGTCTTTCTCTCTTTTAGCGAAAGAAAGAAAGAAAGAAAGAAAGAGAAAGAAAGAAAGAAAGAAAAAGAAAGAAAGAAAGAAAGAAAGAAAGAAAACATATCCCGAAGCATTTTCCTGCCACGGGTCAGTGATGTGATAAGACCATCGTATGTTGTAGGCCTGGATTCACGGAGGAATAGGTGACCAGTATTTCCCTCACTTAGCAGGTGATGAACCCCAGCGTCGAACCCTTCTCTGATTCTGCTCTGTGCATTATCAGCGGAGTTCCCCCATTAACTTTGCTAGCGCGCAACGCTATTGATCATTCTAGCAAGTAAACATTCGCTTTAGGTGTTATCATTCAAACTAAACAATGACAATTCCTTTCACTGCAATAGTAGGTCCCCACGCATTCCAGCTCTGGAACACAAGAATGAGCTAAGATATTGAAGAGTTTGAAATACTGCACGTCCATGGGCGCACAGTAATGTGTACTGTTACGGATGTTATAATTATAGTCGTCGGTGCGAGGAAATACAACCTAAAGACAAAATGCCATGGCAGGGCAGATCAGGCTCTAAGTCTTAGTTGACAGTTTGTCTAGGATCGAAGCTCTGACAGGCGGACAGTTAGACCATTGCTTTGCTGATCCAGCAGCTTCTGTAGCTTGTCTTGTTCCAGATGTAGAGATGTTACCATTCCTCTGGATTGAACTAGGCAGGCCGAGAGAGGAATCATGCTGCATGGGCAACACATGGTTTCTATATTTTAGCCTAGGCATTTTACGATGAAGAGGAAAATGAAGACACATATTATGCGACAAGGTGCACATGGGGTACACATTATTGACGACGCCGAACTGGAGACAGTAGACCATTTCATACATCTAGGATCGGAGGTAAATAGCAAATTATCCCTAGATCAGGAAATAAACATCAGGATTGGTAAGTCAGCAACGACAATGAACAGGTTAACAAAAAGAGTCTGGGAGAACAGGAAGCTTACTTGAAAAACAAAAGTTTTGTCTAACAAGTATGTGTCTTTAGTTAGTTAGTTAGTTAGTTAGTTAGTCGACAGATCATCCTCATTGCACATCGAACCATTCAGTCCATAAGTGCTCGGATCCCCTCCTCAGCAAATCCCGCAGCGTGTAGCGGCTAACGACGCCAGTTCTGTGTTGGTTTATCAATCTTCTTTGGCTTCCTGCGTAGTGTTCTTGTTTGGCCACCCCTCTTTTAATTTGCGGCTCTCTCAGTCTGGCCATTGTTGTAGATTCACAGTCATCACTTGGTTCTCGCAAAAGTCTTACTTCTCGTAGAGCATTCAGAATGTCGTCCTGGTCCATGGCGCGTCCGCCCTCCACAGTAGCCTCACCTGCGAGCTTGTCAGCCCGCTCATTTCCTTGTACTCTCGCATGCCCTGGCACGAAGATGAAACTAATCTTTGCCAGTCGAGACCGCTCCAGAGGCAGCAACCATTCTCTTCGGATCGACCCCTCCTCTATCCTCTTGATCATGTTCATTGAGTCGCTAAGGAAACAAGCCCTAGTGAATGTCTGTGTCTCGAGCCATGTTATTGCTTTACTTACTGCCATGACTTCCATGGTCAGGCTACTTGTGGTTTCAGTGAAAGTACCAGAGTCCTCCTTCACAATTCTCCCTCCGGCCCGAGCTGTAAAGGCCCATGAACTTCTCACATGTCGGACGACCGACCCATCTGTGTAGATGACCGCGTCACCGTCTAGCGAATTCTCGAAAATCAACGCTTGTACTTCAGCCTCAACAGCAGCCGGATTTTCTTGTCTGCATTTTCTATCTAGTTGGATGCAAACTGAAAAGGATGTGCAGAAGTCTGTTGGCACTTGCACCCACTCCTCGCCAGGTTCTAAGTCCTCAAGTGAACACACCTGTTGAAGAATGTCTTCGGCTTGACCCATCCACGACCGTCCTCTTTTTAACCTGCTGCCCTTCACCCTCCTAATTTCACTATGCAGTGGATGGTGTGTGTTTGCGTTAATTATGAGGTAGGCGCGTGCCCTGCAACCTTGTATTCTCTCTTCAATGGTTGGAAAATCAAGAAGGTAGCGCATCGCCCTGCATGCTGTATCTCTTGTACATCCAAGAATAATGCGCATAGCTTCATTCTGTATCCTTTCCATCCTTTCTATCTGCTTATGGCTGAGAGTCAGGATTGCCATTCCATCCATCCATCATGTGCCATGCCGGTAAGCGTGGGCGGTCATGTTCTGCCATCTCACTCGATCAACAGAGTCGTGGATCAGTTCCGTGTTTCTGTCTCGACCATGCCACAAGGCCAAGCCATCCAGATACTTTTTTCTAGGTCTTCCCCTTGGTCTGTTCCCTTCGATCTTACCAGTTGTAACCAAGTTCTCCAAATCATTTCTTCTCATAACATGCCCAAAAAATTGTGACTGTCTACGTCTAATGTCTCTGATCAGTTTACTATCTTCATTTGTTTCTTGAAGGACTTGTTCATTGGTCTTTCTGGCTGTCCATGGTATTCTTTGCATTTTCCTCAGAAACCACATCTCTACAGCCATCAGATGTTTTTCAGCCTGGCTGCTCATTGTCCAAGCTTCACATCCATATAAAAGTACAGGTTCTATGTAGCATCTCAACACTCTTTTTCTCGTTTCAATTGACATCTTTTTATTGGTCAGTATGTTTTTCATCTTGCTAAAGGCTACTTTTGCCATGGCGATTCTTGTTCTAATCTCTTCAAGGCATCTCCCATCAGATGTTATTACTGTTCCAAGATAATTGTACCTATTCACTTGCTGAAGAATATTCCCATTTACTTGTATACTACACTGTGGTATTTCGTTCTTCCTAGTGACGACCATAATCTGTGTCTTTTTACAATTTAATTCTAACCCTTGTTGTTCACTGTGTGTAACAACCGCATCTATTAAATTTTTCAGGTCCTGTTCATTGTCTGCAATCAAGACCGTATCATCTGCATATCTAATGTTATTGATGCATCGTCCCCCAATGTTGATTCCTTCCATATTTTCAATATTTCTGAAAATATTTTCACTGTACAGGGAAAACAGATCTGGAGACATTACACATCCCTGTCTCACACCTCTCTTAATAGGCTGATATTGGCTTACTTCATTATCAACTCTTATGGCAGCTTGTTGTTTCCAATATATGTTTTTTACAAGTCTAAGGTCTTTCCCATCAATTTGTAGATCTTCAAGCTTCCTTATCATGTTGACATGTCTCACTTTATCAAAAGCCTTTGTGTAGTCAATAAAGCAAAGGTGTAGATCTTTGTTTACTTCTATAGAACGTTCGATTACGGTTCTCAGTATATACACAGCATTTACTGTACCCTTGCCTACTACAAACCCACATTGTTCTTCTCCTATTTCAGGTTGTATTTTCCTCCTAACTCTTTGCATGATAATTCTTAGCAAAATCTTCGTGATGTGACTCATTATACTAATTGTTCGATGTTGATCACATTCCAAGGCTCCTGATTTCTTTGGGATTGCAATAAATACAGAATTACATAACTCATGAGGTATATTTCCAGTATCATATATTGTATTAAGCAGACTGGTAACTTTATCTATTCCATATTCTTCTAAAGCATTAACTCTTTCGCTACCGTGATCCCATCTATGGGCACGATGTATTTCCCGAGATGGCAGTCCGCCGTTTTAGTGCCACAAAATGATCAGTGGTTTATTTCACATATTTCTGCTCCGTTTCGGAATTTTAAGTTACAGTAAACTAAAAGTCGTACAGCCGAAAGATCTCTACGCCATTTTGGTGCGGTCATCTTATATATAAAAAAGAATCTCCGTCCGTCTGTCTGTCTGTCTGTCTGTCTGTCTGTCTGTCCGTATGTCTGTAT
>CAWUFQ010000688.1:0-30262 GCA_963921405.1 Cepaea hortensis | reverse complement strand
GTGTGTGAGTGTGTGTTTGTGTAAGTGTGTGTGTGTGTGTGTGTCTGTGTATATATATATATATATATATATATATATATATATATATATATATATATATATATATATATATATATATATATATATATATGACCTATGTATTACACATTCCTTTTTTTAAACAAAAGAGATGCATAAGGTCACATGGAAACATCCAAGATCCGGCCATTGGCACCAGCTGGACTTCATTACCACACGGAGAGAACATCTGAACCATACATCATTAACTCGAAGTTACCACATTGTTGACTGTGATACAGATCATTCTTTGGTTGTTGCAAGGATTAGACTGAGACCAAAGAGAATCTACACAGCTAAACACAAATCTAGCCCCAGGATTAATATTATTAACACTCACGATCCTGGAAAGTGCTTTGAATTTCAACAGCAACTTGAAGACGCTTTCACTGATACATCTGAAAATTGTATAGTAAATGATAAATGGAGTAAACTTAAGGAAACTATTTATAAAACAGCGGTAGGGGTTTACGGCACTGTGGATCATAAGAGGCAGGACTGGTTTGCGGCAAACAGCCAGATACTGCAGCCCTTGATTGATAAAAAGAAGATAGCTCTCTTAAGAAACAAGGAAAGACCAACGCGTTACACTCTGAGTGAGCTGAAGCAAGCAATGAAGGATGTGCAAAAGGCTGCCAGGCAGTGTGCGAATGACTAGTGGATCAAGTTTTGTGAGTCCATTCAAATCGCAAGTGATAAGGGAAACATCAGAAGCATGTATGAAGGGATAAATAAAGCGTGTGGTCCAATGATCAAAAGAAGTGCACCGCTGAAAACCTTCACTGGAGAAATCATTACTGATAAGAAACAGCAGATGGATAGATAGATAGAGCACTATTTAGAGATTTACTCAAGTGAGACCAAGCTAGCGGATGATGCCCTCAACGCCATAGAGGCCCTGCCAACTCTTGACCACCCGAACACACTTCCCACCATAACAGAAGTTAAGTGTGCTATAAATGAACTTGCATCTGACAAGTCTCCAGGTAAGGATGGGACTCCAATAGAGGTAATCAGGAGTGGGCAAGACACACTTACTCTACAGATCTACCAGCTAATAGAGCTATGCTGGCGAGAAGGACAAGTGCCACAGGATTTCAAAGATTCAAAAATCATAACGTTGTACAAGAACAAGGGCGACAGGAGCGACTGCAACAACTATAGGGGTATCTCACTTCTGTGTATTGTTGGGAAAGTAATTGCCAGAATTGTTCTGCGCAGACTTCAAGTCCTGGGAGATCAAGTCTACCCCGAATCACAGTGCGGATTCCGTCAGAACCGGTCTACCATTGATATGATATTCTCATTGCGACAGATGCAAGAAAAATGCCTTGAACAAAATCAGCCACTGTTTATTGCCTTCATCGACCTCACAAAGGCATTTGATTTGGTCAGTCGTGAGGGTCTGTTCAAAGCACTAAAGAAGATTGGCTGCCCACCAACTCTTCTGTCCATTGTGGAATCGTTCCACACAGGCATGACGGGTATAATCAAGTTTGATGGCTCAACTTCAGAAGAGTTTGAAATCAAGAGTGGAGTTAAGCAAGGTTGTGTACTAGCTCCCACCCTCTTTGGGATATACTTTTCACTTCTACTGAAATATGCCTTTCGTGATCAGGATGACGGCATATACATTCACTCATGCTCAGATGGTGGCCTCTATAATGCTCAGAGATTGAAGACCAAGACCAAAATTAGGAGGGTAATAATCAGAGATTTGCTTTTTGCAGATGATGCTGCAATTACGACCCACTCTGAGGAAGAATTACAACATCTACTATCTGCATTCTCCAATGCTTGTTCTGAATTTCGTTTAACAATTAACAAAAAGAAGACACAGATTATGTCACAAGGTGCACATGGTGTACCATTAATCTTTATTGACGACGCCGAACTGGAGATAGTAGACCATTTTACATATCTATGAACAGAGGTAAATAGCAAATTATCCCTCGATCAGGAAATCAACATCAGAATTGGCAAGGCAGCAACAACAATGAACATGTTAGCAAAAAGAGTCTGGGAGAACAGGAAGCTTACTGCCAAAACAAAAGTCCTCGTCTATCAAGCCTGTGTCCTTAGTACTCTTCTTTATGGCAGTAAAATCTGGACAACTTACTCACGCCAAGATAAACGTTTAAACAGCTTTCATATGCGGTGTCTGCGAAGAATACTTGGTATTAAGTGGCACGACAAAATCACAAATACTGAAGTAGTGGAAAGATCAGGTTGTGTGACGGTGTATTCCATGCTCAGTCTTCATAGACATAGATGGATAGGACATGTTAGGAGGATGGATGATTGTAGAATACCAAAGGACATCTTTTTTGGTGAATTAAAGACGGGTAGGAGATCTCAGGGTCAGCCTCTACTACGATACAAAGATGTGTGTAAGCGGGACATGATTGATACAGGCATTGTTAATGCACATTGGGAGCAAGTCGCAGCTGAACGTGTTGCATGGAGGGCAACTATCAGAAATGGAATAAAGACAAAGGAGAAAATGATTGTAGATAAAGCACACACAGAGCGTGAGAGACGTAAGATAGTGCAAAATGGTTGAAATGACCATGTTTTCACATGCATCTACAGTGGGCAAACATTTGCAGCAAGAATTGGCCTTACCAGCCACACTCGCCACCGCCATGGGTCGTAGTTATTAAGCCTTTTTGAAGCACAATATACCACACTATCGTCTGTCAAGACGGAAAGGTGCCAATGATATACAGATCCATTGGCACATTGCCGTCTTGACAGACGATAGTTTTTGCTTTAAAAAGGCATAATAACTTTTACCTATGGCGGTAATAATTATGAAGATACGTTCCCTCTTCTCCACAGAAAGGATCAATCCAGTAGTAACAACAACGTGCCACCACAGCCTCCTGTTAGCCACTAATCAGAGCCTGTAGTTGGAAGTCGTTACACACCCGTGGGAAATCAACATTATCCATTCCATTGTAACCCAGAGTTGTTATACCACACACGTTTTAGCCCAGCTTCACTTCGTCAGGCACTTATGATGTCGCTGTACCAAGGACCAACACAGCCTGGTATTTACTAGCAATTCAGCACAAAGTAACACCGGATCTCGGTACAAGAAAGAGCCTCTCCTAGAAAGTTTATGCGCATACTTGGTTGTTGTTTAATATAGCAACGTATTAAATTGTACGTGGCTGTAAACATTGACTCGTATTGAAGTCACAGAGATTGACACTTAATTAGATATCTTTTATAATACATTTTATCGCGTTTATACTCTGAGTGGAGGGGGGGGGGGGGTCTTCACTGATCATCCTTACTTATCTTTATACTATTTTGTGTGTGTTTTATGTTTATATTGATAGAGATATTACTGTTTCTCTGTACTTTAGAGTGTGTATTTGTTATAAAGGACGTAAGTTGTATTGATTTTGTGTTTTAAAATATTCATGATTACGCATTGTTAAAATGTCTAATAAGTACGAACACTGGCACAGTAATAATGGGCTCAGAATCGGGCATTTAAATATCTGCCATCTATTAGGCAAGCTGCCTGAACTATCACTTATAGTTAATCAAAATTTTCACATGTTCGGCGTTAGCGAAAGTCGATTAAATAGCAACATCTCAGATGATGACCTCGCTATCAGAGGCTTTACAACCATTAGAAATGATCCCTATCAGAAACAAGAGACGGGTATTGCAGTTTATATTTCTAACTCGCTTAACGCCCACCGTAGGCTTGATTTTGAAACCTGTGAGATTGAGTGTTTATGGCTTGAGGTTAAGCTTCAAAATCGCATACCCCTAGTAGTTGGCTATCTTTATCGAAACCCCAGTGCAGGAAATATCTGATATGAAAAATTCAGCACTATGATGGATGTAGTCTTTAGTAATGCTAGAGAAATAATACTGCTAGGCGACTACAACATAGACACTAAAAAATCAAACAAAACATGGGAAAACATAATAGAGTCATATAACTTCCAACAATTAGTCAAACAAGCCACTAGAATAACAAATTCATCTACAACACGTATATAGATCATATTTATACTACGTGTGCTGACAACATCACAGAATGTACTGTACCTATTAATGCAATGCGCTATCACTACCCAGTATGTTGCATGTGGTCGAAAAGAGGTACCAAAACTCCCAAACACAAACATATACGTATAAAATATAGAAATTACAAAAACTTCAATCAAGATGCCTTCTTACAAGACTTGCTCAACTCATCTCTGGACTATGTTTACCAGCTTCCTGACCCAGATGATGCTCTGGACCACTGGCTGAAGACCTTCCTAAGCATATTTGATAAGCATATTCCATTTAAGGAAGTTCGTGTTAAACATCACACAAAGCCCCCGTGGATCACACAGGAGGTAGTTAAACTTATGAGAGACCGGGACAGGGCACATAAAAATAGATATCTAACTATGTACCGTAGTCTGAGAAACAAAGTTCAATATGTTATTCGAAAGGAAAAGAAAAACTATTTTAAGAACTTAATAATAGATAAAACCAACACTAAAGATATATGGAAAGCAATTAATACCTTGACAAACAAACATAAATCATCACAATCGTTACCATCAAATCAGGTTACATGTGATCAATTCAGTAGTTTCTTTCAGTCTGAAATAAATCAACGGAAGGCTGCATTACCAGATGTGCCTCATGACATATCTTTATTATCATCATTCTGTGAGAGCAAATGCTATGGAGACATTCCCACAAACATACCGCTAATGACGACCACTGAAGTATTTACTCATCTCAGTAGCCTAAAAAACGGTAACTCATCAGGACTAGACGGAATCAGTAATCGGATCCTTCGCTATGCTGCACCGGCGATCTGCGACTCACTAACTTTTATATACAATCAATTTCTCACCAAATGTCAATTCCCATCAGCTTTTAAAATCGCTAAAGTGGAACCTCATTTAAAAACTGGTTCATTAGACGATTGTATCATGAGTAATTATAGGCCAATTTCCATATTATCCTCTTTATCCAAACCGCTAGAAAAGCACATCTACAAAACATAACTAGAGCACTTAGTTCGCCACAAACTAATAGCTGACAGTCAGTCAGGATTTCGGCTAAAATATTCCTGCCATACGGCCCTAACAAACATGATAGAAACCTGGCATCAAAATATTAACAACAATACTCTGTGTGGAACGATGTTTATAGACTTTAAAAAAGCATTCGATATGATAGATCATAATATCCTAATTTAAAAAAAACTAGAAACAATGAAAGTAAGCTTTAATATAGTGACATTAATAAACTCATTCTTATTAGACAGAAAACAAGTAGTATTACACAATAAATCTCTATCCCAAGATAGTACCATTAATATTGGAGTACCTCAGGGGTCTATACTTGGCCCTTTGTTATTTGCCATTTATATAAATGTTCTTCCCTTATATCTGTCATCGTCCTGCGATTTATTTGCAGACGACTGCACAGTTTATGCAAACGCTATTGATCATAATGTGCTAGAATTACCCTTGCAACAGGAAATAAATAGTGTAGTTAACTGGAGTCATGCAAACCGCATGCAAATTAACATTTCTAAAACAAAATCTATGTTAATAGGAATGAGGCAAAGACTTCGCACTCTAAACTCGCAAAGAACTCTTCAGCTGGACATTGGTAGCACACCTATAGAAAGTGTCACCGAGCACAAGGCACTGGGTCTTATTATAGATCAAAATCTATCCTTTAATTCCCATGATCAAGCTCTAGTTAAACAAATAGCCAATAAAGTATACCAACTTGCCAAAATTTTAAAGACTTCGACGAAAACACAAGAAAGATATTCTATACTTCCCACATACAAACACATATTGATTATTGCTCCACAATCTGGGATGGATGCTCCAAATAAATAACAAAACGCCTTTATTCGCTCCAGAAAATGGCCGTGCGTCTAATCAATAGTGATAAGTTTACAGACAATTCTAACCTACATGAACGTCTTCAGTTACTGCCACTCCACAAACGCCTACTTTTTAATAAGGCTAAACTAACCTTCAAAATCCCATTTCAAAATGTCCCAAGCTACCTTTGGCCATTGTTTAAATATAACGCAACATATAGTGAACAACTAAATATACTTGATGTCCCTAAACTTAGGATAGACCTATATAAAACAAGCTTAGCATACTCTGCCACTCAGTTGTGGAATAATTTTCCACAAGAAATCAAAGACACCACTAGTCATTATACATACAGTCGCAACCTGTTTGAACACTACCTCAGTACAGACTACATGCCCCCTTTACAAAAAAAAAACAACAGCAACAAGGACAATAATAATGGTAAATTATCTCGAACGACAACTAGCCAGAAAAAAAAAAAAAAAAAACATTCCCATATGTGTGGCACGTTACACCCGAATTGGGTATTTATGATGCCCATGTTAAACATTGCCTCAACGAGTCATGTATTATTGATTATTTTTCATGCGTTTTAATTCTTATTGTTCTTTTTTTGTCAAATAATTGCTTCATAGCAGATGTTGAATGAAAGAATGTATGAGAGGAAATAGAGAAGAAGGGCAGAATGTCAGACGGGCCTGCGTGCCCAATTCTTAACCCTTTGAAAATAAAGATTTTCGTTCGTTCGTTCGTTCGTTCGTTCCATCCATCCATCCATCCATCCATCCATCAATCCATACATCCATCCACACATCCATCCATCCATCCATCCATCCATCTATCTATCTATCTATCTATCTATCTATCTATCTATCTATCTATCTATCTATCTATCTATCTATCTATCTATCTATCTATCTATCTATCTATCTATCTATCTGTCTGTCTGTCTGTCTGTCTGTCTGTCTGTCCCTCCGTCTCTCCCACCATATATCCCTCCCTCCCTCCCTTTCTCCCTCCCTTTCTCCCTGTCTGTCTGTCTGTTTGTTTGTCTGTCTGTCTGTTTGTCTGTCTGTCTGCCTGTATAATAATTTATTGGTTGCAGTTAGAAAATGTCGCATAATGCTAGGATTAGGAGGAGGAGAAGGAGGAAGAGGAGGGAGGAGGGGGAGGAGGAGGAGAGGAGTAGGTGGCGTGGACGGAGAGGAGGAGGAGCAAGAGGAAGAGGAGGAGGGGAGGAGTAGGTGGCGGAGGAGGGGGAGGAGGAGGAGCAAGAGGAAGGGGAGGAGGATGGGAAGAGGAGGAGGGAAGGGGAGGATGAGGTGGAGGAGGAAGAGGATTAGGAGGAGAGGGAGGAGGAGAAAAGGAGGAGGGAGGAGGAAGAGTAGGGGAAGGAGGAGGGGGAGGAGAAGGAGGAGGGGAATTAGGAGGAGGAGGATGGGGAGGAGGAGGAGATGGAGGAGGAGGGGGTAGGAGGAAGAGGAGGGGGAGGAGGAGGAGAAGGAGGAAGGGGTGGAGTAGGAGGGAAGAGGAGCAGGAGGGGGAGGAGGGGGAGGAGGAGGGAAGGAGGAGGAGGAGGAAGGGGAGGAGCGAGGAGGAGGTAGAGGAGGAGGAGGGGGATGATTAGAAGGAGGGAGAGGAGGCGAGGAGAAGGGGGAGAGGGGGAGGAGGAATGGTAGGAGGAGGAGGGGAAGGAGTGGGAGGAGGAGGAGAAGGAGGAGGAGGGAGGGGAGGAAGAGGAGGAGGGGAGTAGGGAGGGGAGGAGTAGGGAGGGGAGGAGGAGGGGAGGTGGAGGAAGAGGAGGAGGAGGGGAGGTAGGAGGGGGAGGAGGAGGGAAGGAGGGGGAGGAGAATGAGGAGGGGGAGGTGGAGGGGAGGAGTAGGAGGAGAAGGTGATGGAGGAGGAGAGGGAGGAGGATGAGCAGTGGGAGGAGGATACTGCAGCGAAAAGGTCCACCTATTTGAGAAATATGCAACAATTTTACATATATAGCAATGCTATTAAAATTTATGTCTCCTCGCTATATATAAATTATAATGTAAATTAAAATATTAAATAATATTAAGTAAATAACTGTTTGTACACTAACAAACTATGACATTTGGCAGCACCGGCATGAGAAGAAGATGAGTAGAAAATGTCATCTCAATCGGATCGACCGTTCGCGAACGCATAAATAACATACATACATACATACTTACAGAGAGACATCGTATTTTATACATATATATACATCTTTATGAGTATGTCTATCTATATGTCTATGCCTACTGGTTAGATATGTGGCCTACTGGTTTTGCTCTTGTATCTGCATCAGCTCGTACAGCTTGAAGAACCAGCGGTTAGATCGGTAATTTGTTGCCAACAATCGTGGCTAAATAATTTTCACACATAGTTTTGTTTTCCTCGTGAACATAAATTTTTACAGGGCTGCATTCTCTCTATCTCCCCCCCCCCCTTCTCCTCACGTGTTCAACATATATGCAGTATACACGTGACGAGATTCAGCGAGATGTCAGGCAATATATCGTGCAGCATATTGTGTGTGTCTTCTGTATTTAAACTGCAATGCGGCACAGAAAACCCAGAGTCTGACAATCATGGTTTTCTATGGACTGGTCTTGTAATACATCGACACAGTTAAGTTGTTAAATATGCATGATCACCTCATTGTGTATTCATTGATCTCTCTTGTCTAACGCTTACAAAAATAATACAGCTATCAGCAGTAGTTTACTTACTAACACAGTGATTATTGTCAACGCTGCCTGGGCGCCGCCATACATTCGTTAATGAGGTATTATTTCTACCACGTAGCCGTGAAGGCACCTAGGACCTCAGACCCACATAGTCTGATGTGTAATTGGCAATTACAACCCCACCCCCCCCCACCCCCCACAAGAACCCCAACCTATCGCAGCCCCACAAGTAAAGGTCACGCACATTGGACATATGTTGCCTTTTTTCCCATATCCTTTACAGGACATCGCTGTCAACATCAGCATCTTTCAGCTGATTGTTGATTTCTTGGCAAGATTACGCTCAGTAGTTTGCCATTGCTTTCTCAGCGACCGGCTCAAGTACCCCGTAGGTTACCGACGCCGAGAGAACCGCTACTAATTCTCGCGCAACGTCACGTTACTTACGAGAGTATACGAGATTACGGAGAAAGTGATATGTTGCTAGATATATTTTATACCCCAATCGAAATCGTGAATGCTGTGGTCAGTATCATAGCGGCGCTTTACATCCCGGGACGTTTTATGGCCTCCATTTTAGGTTCGGAAGAACTAAACCCCTGGTCAATGTTCACCTAGTGCCCTGTAACGATAATGTGTCTGTACAGCAGCAATTATACGTGTGCAGCAACATATCTTTGTGTACATCAACACATATATGTGCAATGCAACACATATTAGTTTACAGCAACAAATCGTAGTGTACACCAACAAATCGTAGTGTACACCAACAAATCGTAGTGTACACCAACAAATCGTACTGTGCACCAACAAATCGTAGTGTACAGCAACAAGTCTTAGTGTACATAAAACACATCTTGGTGTGCGGTAACACATCTGAATGTATTCCAACACGTCTTAGTGTACAGCAACAAGTCTTAGTGTACATAAAACACATCTTGGTGTGCGGTAACACATCTGAATGTATTCCAACACGTCTTAGTGTACAGCAACAAGTCTTAGTGTACATAAAACACATCTTGGTGTGCGGTAACACATATGAATGTATTCCAACACGTCTTAGTGTACAGCAACAAGTCTTAGTGTACATAAAACACATCTTGGTGTGCGGTAACACATCTGAATGTATTCCAACACGTCTTAGTGCACAGCAACGCATCGCAGTGTACAGTAACCAATCTGGGTGTTGGTATTCGAACACACCACTACGGGCCGATAGCAAACGTACCTTAATGTAAGAAACATATCACTAAAATGTTATGGATAACCTGTTTTGATGACAGTAAATCTGATATACAATGAACAAATAAGGAAGAGCCCGGAAGCAACGAAGATGTGGCTCTGGACACGAATGATGCTATTACTTTATTAAACTATCATAGAAACTTATAGAGATTGAATAGAAGAGGCTAATGAAAGTAACACAATATATATATATATATATATATATATATATATATATATATATATATATATATATATATATATATATATAGACACAATGATACCGAGACAAATAAACGAACTAACGAACGAACTATATGTTCAAAGGGGCAAAAAGTGTGCACGCAGGCCCATCTTACATTCGGCCCATTCATTCACTCATATGTTGTGCATTATACTGGTACATTCACATTGAAAAAACAAAACACTGTTAAATAAATGATATCCTTCTGTAGTTATATAATGAGATGAGAGTCAGTGGAAGAACATGGTGACAACTGGGAAGATCGGTGGTGGAAGAAGCAGTGCCACAGCGAGTGATGTGAGTTTGATGTAGTGAGACGTGGAGTCAGACATGCATATTGTCAGAAGAGTTAAGCCAGACCAGCCAGCAACGGTATCTGTGAAGAGACATGGACTCATAATCCATTTAACACGGCACATGTTGATGACAATCCCCATGTTTACTCTACAATTAGGAAGGGACTCTTTTACAGACTCAATACACAGTGGGTATATTATGCTTGACCTATATTTGTATTTAACTCCCAGCCCCCGTGCATAAGATCAGTAACACGCCGGCCGTATTTACTTCTTAAGACATTTATGGTACTCGTTGTAGATTTAGGCCATCTGGGAATACAGACAATATAAACAAAATAAAAGTTACTTCCCCTCCTCTCCCTTCTCCCCTCGCCCCTCTCCCCTCTGCTTTCTCCGCGATGTTGAAGTAACCGATGACCACCGGGCACTGACGGGAGGGTCTGACCACGGGGCGGTCACGTCACCTCCACTGTGTGCATACCCCGATGAAATAAACCAGCACAGTACTTGTACAAGGCTCTTATAGATCTTCTCATTCTAAGGACGGCCGACTTGACACTGATCACATCTCGTATTGAGTGCCGACGGGGCTGTACAAACTAGGGCCAGCACCACATACCCCGTAGATCCCAGAGACATGGGCCTGTTATTGTTTTGTTTATGCTTCATGTTTCTGTTGCCGTGTACTAACAGTTAAGAGTAATTGCTCATGAATGATATCTTGTAAGCATCGTAAATTAAGAGTGGTATGTACTGGCTGATATCTTGTAAGCATCGTACATTAAGAGTGGTATGTAATGGCTGATATCCTGTAAGCATCGTACATTAAGAGTTGTATGTAATGGCTTGTTTATAACATATATAGACAACATATATAAAGAAACCAGCCAAACAGAGACCGCAAGAACACAACATGACGAGAAAAGAGAAGAAAAACCATCTACAAATCTAACCATTAGAGAATTCCTATTTGCGGAAGACCAAGCTGAATTACCAGACCACATGATTAGCCTAAACGAAATGTGTAGAGATCATAACATGAAAATTAGCACAAGTAAAACAGAGGTATTGACTATAATTAAAGAAGAAAAAGAAACAATGATTCACCTAAACAAACATCCCTTGAAACAAGTAAAGAGTTTCAAGTACCTAGGAAGTATAATATCATCAAATGGCAAATCAGAAGACGAGATTGAAACTAGATGCAACAAGTTAAACCAACTCATTGGACAAATGGCACCAATACTAAAGAACAAACATGCATCAATAACTACTAAGGTAGGACTTTACAACACAATCTTCCTAACTACTCTATGTTACCAATGCCAAACCTGGACAATGATAGACAAAGAGAAAAGAAAAATCACAGCAACAAAAATGAAAGTCCTGAGAACAGTATGCAATGAATCAAGAAGTGATAAGATCAGAAATGAAGAAATCAGGACTAATGTGGGGGTTATATCTGCACTAGATTTTATTACAAGGCAGCAATTCAAATGGTTTGGACATGCAAGTAGGTTACCAACTAACAGTATACCACAACAAGCAATGGTGTACAGACCATGGGGAAGGAGAGGAAGAAGCCGACCACGTAAACGAAGGACGCAGGGAATAACAGAGTCCATGGGAATATAGATACATGGCGCCCATAAGCGGGTACTCTCCCGCTGTTTATACTTCACCTCGACACCGCAAGGTACAAGAGGAACATGATGAGATGAGATGAGATGAGATGAGATGTAATGGCTGGTATCATGTAAGCATTGTTAACTACTATTGGTATGTAATGGTTGATTGTATGTAAACATATTACACTACTCGTGGTATGTAATGGTTGATTGTATGTAAACATATTACACTACTAGTGGTATGTAATGGTTGATTACATGTAAACATATTACACTACAAGTGGTATGTAATGGCTGATAATGTGTAAACATATTACACTACGACTAGAATGTAATGGCTAGTATCCTGTAAACATCGTACACTAAGAGAGGTTTGTAATAACTGATATTCTGCACACATCACCAACTAAGAGACGCGAATAGTGGTCAATGGCTGATATCCTGTCAATAAGTAACATAATATCACCATGTAACAGCTTATTTTACAGCACTGCGGTGTTTATTGCTCAGGACCAGTGCACCTTCACAGAGTTTTTAAATTGACAACGCTTCCTGTGTGGATCTGTTAATATATTAGATGAGATAAACATCAGCTAATTAAAGGATGCGTGAATCAGTCGATGTAGATTTTGGAAAAAAGATATACGTTATCAGTAAATACATTGTTGCTGATATTTTAATATGCTAAGCTCGACTTGTAAGGGTGTCATGAATACATGATGAGGTGATATGACCGATCTATTTAACAACTAGCCCCGCCGATGTATGGCAGGGATAGTCAATCAACAAGCAACCATGTCTGTCACACTCTGGGCATTTCTGAGCTTCATCGCAGTTGTCACGGCAAAATGTAAGGCATTAGTATCAGAACATGGCATTCTTAAACATATTCTTTCAGATAGATGGGTGCATATATAGGCAGACCTGGAAACAGACAGATACAACCATAATTTCACAGCTCTAAAGTCGAAAGGATCGAGTTCATTGCACAGGGCTTGGCCCTATCTGGCGTGACCCCATCTGGCTTGGTCTCTTTCCACAAAACGGTAAGCCGCTAGACAGAGGTTCGCAGAATGCACTAATTCCGCAGCTCCAGCGACGAGCCCGATGATTGTCTGGAAAAACTGTACTCATGCTCTGAATCACGCAGTCCTGGAGCGAACCCACGACCTTATCCGTGGCTTATCCGTGGTGTTATGCAGACTCCCATTTTGACAATGTAACAAACACGTCGAATGGAACCCCCCCCCCCCCCCCCCCCCAAAAAAAAAAAAAAAAAAATCGATCTAAAATTACGCTAGTCTGATCTCATTTCTCACCTTTCATTAACTATTTAATTCTCACAATTCATCAGTGCTAATGTCAAAAAAGTAACGCTGCGGGATTTACTTCGGCGTGGATTCGAGCACTTATGAACTGAATGGTTCGATGTGCAATTGGGATGATCAGTTGATTACTTAACTAACTAAATACCTAACTAATTAATTTACAACAGTAACATAACATTCGTTCTAACAGGTAGTTCCGACTTGGTCTTGGATTTCCTGTCCGTCTTTAGAGGACAATGGGACAACAGCGCTGGCGTCCAGGCTGGACTGACCAATGGCCTCATGAATTCCAGATTCGTGCCAGTGGACCTCCGGGCGTTTCGCCCTGTAAGTTTATGCTTCTGATGACGCTGATGCTAACTTTACGTTTGTTCTCATATTGATTTTAGCTAGACGTGTGTTCTCATAGTGATGTTAACTATACGCATGTTCTCATGTTGATGGTAGCTATACGTATGTTGTTCACCCGTTGATGCTAACTAAATGTGTGTTATAATTTAATGCTAACTATACATTTGTTCGGATGTTAAAGGTAACTACACAGTATGTTTTTATGTTGATGCTAACCATACGTGTATTTTCTTGTTGATGCTGAGTATATATTTGCTCTCATGTTGATGACATTTATTCTTGCTTTCTGGTGTTATTGCTAACTTTACGTTTGTTCTCATGCTGACGCTAGCTATACATTTGTTCTGGTGTTACAGCTAACAAAAGTTTTTCTTTGTTTTAAATTCATTCATTCATTCACTCAGTCCTTTGCATAACCTCGCTCCCATAACAACCTTTCGGAAAACCTCTCCATCATAAGCAAGATGTTCCGCGTCCGATACTCCCATCTGGAGATCATCCGCCACATCCTGCACCCATCTTTCTCTTCCTCTCTTACCCCTCCATTATTGTTCTCTCCAAACTTCAGTGACATTTCAAGTGACCAAAATATTTCAATTCTCTTTGATTTATCGTTTTTAATAGCCAACCTTCTTCAATATTCAGCTCTTGAAGTATGGATGCATTTGTTCTTATCTTTACCTAAGATATTCTTAGAACTCGTCTACAACATGTATATTGAAAGGGATTTATGCGCTGTTCAGCTTGTTAAGTAAGTGTCCTGGTCTCACAGGCGTATGTTGCAATGGGAAAGAAGTGCGTAGTTCTGTCTGTCCCATTCCATAATTTATTCAGATGTTTTAGTCTTTGAAGAGCAATTGATGGTCGTCGTTTGATTTCTTTCATTGTGACACCGATGTTGTTAATAAATGCCCCAAGATATTCAAAATTATCCACCACCTGCAACCTTTCCTCATTAACATATAATTCTTTCTCCATTGTAGTTTTATCTGTATGTATTATCTTTGTGTTTGCTATGTTAAGATATAAATTGTGATTTTCACTATTCAATTGGATTGAGGCTATTACGTTTTTTATACCAGTCTGTGTTGTGGATAGCAATACTGTATCATCAGCATACCGAATCTCTGGTATGTCATGACCACCGATATTTATGGCATCATATACCTCCCTGTTTATATCATCTCTTACATTTCTCGTTATATTTTCGGCGTACAGGTTAAACAAATAGAGGGACAGCACACATCCCTAACGGACTCCTTGCTTGATGTCAAAACAATCTGATGTCTCGCCATCTATTCTAACCGCTGCTTGTTGGTCTGGATAGAGCATTCTTATGAGTTGTATTAAATGCGGTGGAAAGCACATATTCCTCATGATTTCCCAAAGTTTCTGATGTTGTACACAGTCAAATCTTCCTCTTCTTCTTCTTCTTCTTCTTCTTCTTCTTCTTCTTCTTCTTCTTCTTCTTCTTCTTCTTCTTCTTCTTCTTCTTCTTCCTCTTCTACTTCTTCTTCTTCTGCTGCTGCTGCTGCTGCTGCTGCTTCTTCTTCTTCTTCTTCTTCTTCTTCTTCTTCTTCTTCTTCTTCTTCTTCTTCTTCTTCTTCTTCTTCTTCTTCTTCTTCTTCTTCTTCTTCTTCTTCTTTCTTCTTCTTCTTCTTCTTCTTCTTCTTCTTCTTCTTCAGCGTTCCGAGCCATTGAGGTTCTTTGCTGCAGATACAATCCGTCTCCATTCGTCTCTCTGGTTGACCTTCTCTTGCCAGTCGTTGATTCCAAGTGCTTGTAGGTCTGTATATATATTATCTCTCCACCGTCTTCTTGGTCTACCTCGGGGTCTACGGTCATTTATTTCCTGAGTGTAAGCGAGTTTTGTTTCTCTATTATCTTCCATTCTTTCTATATGCCCCAGCCATTGTAGTCTATTAGCCTTCATGATACCAGTGATTAACAGGGACTTAAACAGATCATACATGTCTTACACAGTCACATGCCTTTGAATAATTAACAAAACATGAGAATAGGTTTATATTAAATTCTCTGCACTTCTCTATTATTAAACGCATATTGAGAATGTGATCTTTTGTTCCTCTTCCTTATCTAAATCCAGCTTGAACCACGTCAATTTCTTCTTCCATGTTCTTACGAAGTCTTCCCGTTATGATTTTTAGTAGAACTTTACTTGCACGACTGATCAGTGCAACAGTTCTATTGTTGGTACATACTTTCAGGTTGCCCTTTTTTGGTATTGGAATAAAGATAGTTCTCTTCCAGTCTTTTGGCCATATACCATATTTCCATATTTTTTTACATATGCGTGATAGATTTGTATTCTTTCTTCTCCTCCCGCTTTAATTAGTTCAGCTGGTATCTCATCACATCCAGGTGATTTACCATTCTTCAGGTTCTTTATTGCCCATACAATTTCATGTAATGAGGGTTCAGGTTCTGCCTCTGCTGTCATTACCTCATGAATCTCATTCATATCCTCACTGTCACTCATATCATACATTCCACTGCAGTACTCCTGCCATCTTTCTAGAATGTGTCTAGATTCTGTTAAGGTATTTCCCATCTTGCCACAGATAACATTCAATTGATGTTGAACATTTATTGTCAATAACTTCATTTCTTTGAACATTATGTAATCTCTTCCAGTCTTATGATATTGCTCTATTCTGGTACAGCAATCTTGTATATATTGATTTTTGTCCTTTCTTGTGTTCTTTCCTTTTTCTCGAGTTAAAGATTTATACTTCATCCTGCTGTTATCGGACTGTTTTAAATAGGTCTACGTTTATAGAGGTATTACAGCTAACTATATGTTTATTCTGATGTTATATCTAACTTTATGCTTCTTCTCATTTTGTTGCTAACTATGCGTTTGCTCTGGTGTTATAAGCTAATTGCAGTGTGTTCTGGTGTTATATATATATATAACCATATGTTTGTTCTGGTATTACAGATAACTATATGCTTATTCTGATGTTACACCTACGAATCCTTTTGTTCTGGTGTTAAACCTGCTACTTCTGTTCTGGTGTACAACTAACTATACGATTTTTTTTTCTTGTGTTACTGTAACTATACGTTTTCTCAGATGTTAGCGCTAACTATACGTTTGTTTTAGTTGTACACCATCTATGCATTTAAATTGATGTTAGAAATAACTGTACATTTGCTATTGTGTTGATGTTATCTATAATTTTGTTCTGATGTTGGTACTTGTCCTTCTCCTCTTCTTCGTTCGTCCGGAATGTTAGTTTTGGACGTAATTGCGGTGTGCGTATTGAAAGCACAGCTGCAATATGTGTGCCTTTTGACCGACACATCCGACTTTTTAAGGCATTTGTTGACTGGGCTAACATTCCCGAATGTTTCATAGGACGTTCGATTCTCACTGTTGTGGTGTTATCTTCACCCCCCGTGGCTCGTTTAGATCAGCTTAAGATTTCCTGGTCAGCCCTCAAGGAAAGGCAGGATCAGTCCATGGTCGGCTTCCATAATTGCAGAGCCGACACGGTACAGGGCTCAATGAAATTAATGATCACGTCCTGAACATGGCTGCTTAGCCTGACTTCCGTATATTTGGCCTTCCGTTCGCCACAGACGGTTCCTCCGAAAACCAGACAAATGCAGTCTGCAGATGATATCCACACAGTGAGCTTTAAATTTTGACTGTCCACGTAATATATTTACTCATTCATTCAGTACATTGCCTCCTTCAGAACTTCGCTCCCATAACAACCGTCCGGAAAACTTCTCGATCACAAGTAAGATATCCAGCGCCCGATACATCCTCTTGAGATCATCCGCCACATCCTGCACGAAGATTCTTTTTCGCCTTTCTCTTCTTCTTTCTCCGGGCGTACCCCATCCATGATTGTTCTATCCAAACTTCCATGACATTTCAAGTGACCAAAATATTTCAGTTGTCTTTGTTTTATCGTCTTTAGTAGCCAACCTTCTTCAATATTCAGCTCTTTAAGTATGGTTGCATTTGTTCTTTTCTGTATCCATGATATTATTATATCCCGTCTATAACATTTATATTCAAACGCATTCATGCACTGTTCAGCGTGTTTAGTAAGTGTAAAGGTCTCACAGGCGTATGTTGCAATCGGAAAGGTGCATGATCTTAAAAATCTAAGTTGTGTTACTCTATTCCCCCCCCCCCCCCACCACCACCATCACCCTCCACAATTTATTTAGTTGTATTATCTTTTGAAGAGCAATAGATATTCGTCTCTCAAGTTCCTTCGTAGTGTTACCATTGTTGGTAATTAATGGCAGAAGATATTCGAAATTTTCATCCACCTCCAACTTGTCCTCATTAATATATATTTATTTCTCCATATTAATTTTATCTGTATGCTTTGTCTTTGTTTTTGCCGTGTTAAGTTATAAGTTGTGATTTTCACTATTCTTTTGGGTTGAGGTTATTATTTATTCTACACCATTCTGTGATGTGGATAATAATAATACTATATCGAACCTCTGATATTTCACGACCGACGATATTTAGGGCATCATATTGCTCCTTGATTATATCATCTTTGACATTCCTCATTATATTTTCTGCAATAAAGCGAAACAAAACAGGAAACAGCACACAGCCTTATCGGTTTAATTGCTTGATGTCAAACCAATCGGATGTCTCGCCATCTGTTCTCACCGCTACTTGTTTGTCAAGATATAGCATTTTTATGAGTTTTACTACATGAGATGCCGTCTCCGTGGCGAAGGTGTTTCCAATGCATTTCGTGATCCCGCATACCGGAATTTGAAACACAGTTGCGCGATTTGGCAGCAGACTGCGTTGCATTGATGTTTTACGATGCCGGTCGTTCAGTAACTACTGAAAGTAAACTTGCCAAGAGGTAACAACAGCAAAACATGTTTGTGGTGACTGCAACATCATGTAAAGACTAAACAACTAACATTTTGTTTAACTACGTGTGATGGAAAGCCCAATTTCCTCATGATTTCCCAAAGTTTATGATGTTGTAGACAGTCACATGTCTTTGAATAATCCACAATTACATTGATTACCCCGGCAAGGTGGAGACACGGCAGATGGGTGTTGGTTCTTACTATATATATGTTCTGATGTTGGACACAGATATGCGTTTGTTCTTATGGTGGTTCTAACTATACATCTGATGTTGTGTTGGTGCTAGTCAAATGTTTGTATCCAGATATTTGTTCTGGTACATGTGCTAACAACACTTTTGATTGTGACACTGTTGCTAACTATAGGTGTGTTCTTATGTTGGTGCTAAAATAGCATTTTCTTCTGATGTTAATGTTAAAGATGCATGTGTTCTGATGCCGGTGATAAGTACACGTGTGTTCTAGTGTTAATGTTGGGTGTGCATTTGTTCTGATAGTGGTGCTAAACATGTATACGTTCTGATGCTGGTATTAACTGTAAATATGTTTTGTAAATATTCATTGTCATCGTTCGTTGTTTTATCCTACTCGACATTAGGTTGGAATCTGAACACGGGATTGTTGACTGGGTATCAGGGGTGGGGGGGGGGGGGGGGGGTCTGGCCATTCGGTTGGTGTTTGAGCGACGGGTGGGGTCAGGGCACTGGGTTGTAATCTGGGCATCGGGGTTGGAGTCTGGACACCGATCTGAAGTCTGAGCATCGGATTGGATTCTGGGCATCGGCGAGTAGTGTGGGCATTGAGTGGTAGTTTGGGCATTTGGTTTGATTTTGGATAACGACAAGGAATGTTGGCATTGAGTTGTAGGTTAGGCATTGGGATGGATTATGGTCATTGGTAAGGGGTGTGAGCATTGAATTGTAGGTTGGTCATTGGGTTGGATTCTGGATAGCGTTTAGGAGTGTGGACACTGAGTTGTAGTTTGGGCATCAAGTTGGTTTCGGGGTAGCTATAAGTAGTGTTGACACTGGGTTGTAGTTTGGGCATCAAGTTGGATTCGGGGTAGCAACAAGGAGTGTTGACACTGAGTTGTAGTTTGGTCATCAAGTTGGATTCGGGGTAGCAACAAGGAGTGTTGACACTGAGTTGTAGTTTGGGCATCAAGTTGGATTCGGGGAAAATACAAGTAGTGTTGACACTGAGTTGTAGTTTGGGCATCAAGTTGGATTCGGGGTAGCAACAAGGAGTGTTGACACTGAGTTGTAGTTTGGTCATCAAGTTGGATTCCGGGTAGCAACAATGAGTGTTGACACTGAGTTGTAGTTTGGTCATCAAGTTGGATTCGGGGTAGCTACAAGGAGTGTTGACACTGGGTTGTAGTTTGGGCATCAAGTTGGATTCGGGGTAGCAACAAGGAGTGTTGACACTGAGTTGTAGTTTGGTCATCAAGTTGGATTCGGGGAAAATACAAGGAGTGTTGACACTGAGTTGTAGTTTGGTCATCAAGTTGGATTCGGGGTAGCTACAAGGAGTGTTGACACTGAGTTGTAGTTTGGGCATCAAGTTGGATTCGGGGTAGCTACAAGGAGTATTGACACTGAGTTGTAGTTTGGTCATCAATTTGGATTCGGGGTAGCAACAAGGAGTGTTGACACTAAGTTGTAGTTTTGGGCATCAAGTTGGATTCGGGGTAGCTACAAGGAGTGTTGACACTGAGTTGTAGTTTGGGCATCAAGTTGGATTCGGGGTAGCTATAAGGAGTGTTGACACTGAGTTGTAGTTTGGTCATCAAGTTGGATTCGGGGAAAATACAAGGAGTGTTGACACTGAGTTGTAGTTTGGTCATCAATTTGGATTCGGGGAAAATACAAGGAGTGTTGACACTGAGTTGTAGTTTGGTCATCAAGTTGGATTCGGGGTAGCTACAAGGAGTGTTGACACTGAGTTGTAGTTTGGTCATCAATTTGGATTCGGGGAACATACAAGGAGTTTTGACACTGAGTTGTAGTTTGGTCATCAAGTTGGATTCGGGGTAGCTACAAGGAGTGTTAACACTGAGATGTAGTTTGGTCATCAAGTTGGATTCGGGGTAGCTACAAGGAGTGTTGACACTGAGTTGTAGTTTGGTCATCAAGTTGGATTCGGGGTAGCTACAAGGAGTGTTGACACTGAGTTGTAGTTTGGTCATCAAGTTGGATTCGGGGTAGCTACAAGGAGTGTTGACACTGAGTTGTAGTTTGGTCATCAAGTTGGATTCGGGGTAGCTACAAGGAGTGTTGACACTGAGTTGTAGTTTGGTCATCAAGTTGGATTCGGGGAAAATACAAGGAGTGTTGACACTGAGTTGTAGTTTGGTCATCAATTTGGATTCGGGGAAAATACAAGGAGTGTTGACACTGAGTTGTAGTTTGGTCATCAAGTTGGATTCGGGGTAGCTACAAGGAATGTTGACACTGAGTTGTAGTTTGGGCATCAAGTTGGATTCGGGGTAGCTACAAGGAGAGTTGACACTGAGTTGTAGTTTGGTCATCAATTTGGATTCGGGTTAGCAACAAGGAGTGTTGACACTGAGTTGTAGTTTTGGGCATCAAGTTGGATTCGGGGTAGCTACAAGGAGTGTTGACACTGAGTTGTAGTTTGGTCATAAATTTGGATTCGGGGAAAATACAAGGAGTGTTGACACTGAGTTGTAGTTTGGTCATCAAATTGGATTCGGGGTAGCTACAAGGAGTGTTGACACTGAGTTGTAGTTTGGTCATCAAGTTGGATTCGGGGTAGCAACAAGGAGTGTTGACACTGAGTTTTAGTTTGGGCATCAAGTTGGATTCGGGGAAAATACAAGTAGTGTTGACACTGAGTTGTAGTTTGGGCATCAAGTTGGATTCGGGGTAGCAACAAGGAGTGTTGACACTGAGTTGTAGTTTGGTCATCAAGTTGGATTCCGGGTAGCAACAATGAGTGTTGACACTGAGTTGTAGTTTGGTCATCAAGTTGGATTCGGGGTAGCTACAAGGAGTGTTGACACTGGGTTGTAGTTTGGGCATCAAGTTGGATTCGGGGTAGCAACAATGAGTGTTGACACTGAGTTGTAGTTTGGTCATCAAGTTGGATTCGGGGAAAATACAAGGAGTGTTGACACTGAGTTGTAGTTTGGTCATCAAGTTGGATTCGGGGTAGCTACAAGGAGTGTTGACACTGAGTTGTAGTTTGGGCATCAAGTTGGATTCGGGGTAGCTACAAGGAGTATTGACACTGAGTTGTAGTTTGGTCATCAATTTGGATACGGGGTAGCAACAAGGAGTGTTGACACTAAGTTGTAGTTTTGGGCATCAAGTTGGATTCGGGGTAGCTACAAGGAGTGTTGACACTGAGTTGTAGTTTGGGCATCAAGTTGGATTCGGGGTAGCTATAAGGAGTGTTGACACTGAGTTGTAGTTTGGTCATCAAGTTGGATTCGGGGAAAATACAAGGAGTGTTGACACTGAGTTGTAGTTTGGTCATCAATTTGGATTCGGGGAAAATACAAGGAGTGTTGACACTGAGTTGTAGTTTGGTCATCAAGTTGGATTCGGGGTAGCTACAAGGAGTGTTGACACTGAGTTGTAGTTTGGTCATCAATTTGGATTCGGGGAAAATACAAGGAGTTTTGACACTGAGTTGTAGTTTGGTCATCAAGTTGGATTCGGGGTAGCTACAAGGAGTGTTAACACTGAGATGTAGTTTGGTCATCAAGTTGGATTCGGGGTAGCTACAAGGAGTGTTGACACTGAGTTGTAGTTTGGTCATCAAGTTGGATTCGGGGTAGCTACAAGGAGTGTTGACACTGAGTTGTAGTTTGGTCATCAAGTTGGATTCGGGGTAGCTACAAGGAGTGTTGACACTGAGTTGTAGTTTGGTCATCAAGTTGGATTCGGGGTAGCTACAAGGAGTGTTGACACTGAGTTGTAGTTTGGTCATCAAGTTGGATTCGGGGAAAATACAAGGAGTGTTGACACTGAGTTGTAGTTTGGTCATCAATTTGGATTCGGGGAAAATACAAGGAGTGTTGACACTGAGTTGTAGTTTGGTCATCAAGTTGGATTCGGGGTAGCTACAAGGAATGTTGACACTGAGTTGTAGTTTGGGCATCAAGTTGGATTCGGGGTAGCTACAAGGAGAGTTGACACTGAGTTGTAGTTTGGTCATTAATTTGGATTCGGGTTAGCAACAAGGAGTGTTGACACTGAGTTGAAGTTTTGGGCATCAAGTTGGATTCGGGGTAGCTACAAGGAGTGTTGACACTGAGTTGTAGTTTGGTCATAAATTTGGATTCGGGGAAAATACAAGGAGTGTTGACACTGAGTTGTAGTTTGGTCATCAAATTGGATTCGGGGTAGCTACAAGGAGTGTTGACACTGAGTTGTAGTTTGGGCATCAAGTTGGATTCGGGGTAGCTACAAGGAGTGTTGACACTGAGTTTTAGTTTGGTCATCAATTTGGATTCGGGGAAAATACAAGGAGTGTTAACACTGAGATGTAGTTTGGTCATCAAGTTGGATTCGGGGTAGCTACAAGGAGTGTTGACACTGAGTTGTAGATTGGTCATCAATTTGGATTCGGGGAAAATACAAGGAGTGTTGACACTGAGTTGTAGTTTGGGCATCAAGTTAGATTCGGGGTAGCAACAAGGAGTGTTGACATTGAGTTGTAGTTTGGTCATCAATTTGGATTCGGGGAAAATACAAGGAGTGTTGACACTGAGTTGTAGTTTGGTCATCAAGTTGGATTCGGGGTAGCTACAAGGAGTGTTAACACTGAGATGTAGTTTGGTCATCAAGTTGGATTCGGGGTAGCTACAAGGAATGTTGACACTGAGTTGTAGTTTGGGCATCAAGTTGGATTCGGGGTAGCTACAAGGAGAGTTGACACTGAGTTGTAGTTTGGTCATCAATTTGGATTCGGGTTAGCAACAAGGAGTGTTGACACTGAGTTGTAGTTTTGGGCATCAAGTTAGATTCGGGGTAGCAACAAGGAGTGTTGACATTGAGTTGTAGTTTGGTCATCAATTTGGATTCGGGGAAAATACAAGGAGTGTTGACACTGAGTTGTAGTTTGGTCATCAAGTTGGATTCGGGGTAGCTACAAGGAGTGTTAACACTGAGATGTAGTTTGGTCATCAAGTTGGATTCGGGGTAGCTACAAGGAGTATTGACACTGAGTTGTAGTTTGGTCATCAATTTGGATTCGGGGTAGCAACAAGGAGTGTTGACACTAAGTTGTAGTTTTGGGCATCAAGGTGGATTCGGGGTAGCTACAAGGAGTGTTGACACTGAGTTGTAGTTTGGGCATCAAGTTGGATTCGGGGTAGCTATAAGAAGTGTTGACACTGAGTTGTAGTTTGGTCATCAAGTTGGATTCGGGGTAGCAACAAGGAGTGTTGACACTGAGTTGTAGTTTGGTCATCAATTTGGATTCGGGGAAAATACAAGGAGTGTTGACACTGAGTTGTAGTTTGGTCATCAAGTTGGATTCGGGGTAGCTACAAGGAGTGTTGACACTGAGTTGTAGTTTGGGCATCAAGTTGGATTCGGGGTAGCTACAAGGAGTGTTGACACTGAGTTGTAGTTTGGTCATCAATTTGGATTCGGGGAAAATACAAGGAGTTTTGACACTGAGTTGTAGTTTGGTCATCAAGTTGGATTCGGGGTAGCTACAAGGAGTGTTGACACTGAGTTGTAGTTTGATCATCAAGTTGGATTCGGGGTAGCTACAAGGAGTGTTGACACTGAGTTGTAGTTTGGGCATCAAGTTGGATTCGGGGTAGCTACAAGGAGTGTTGACACTGAGTTGTAGTTTGGTCATCAAGTTGGATTCGGGGTAGCTACAAGGAGTGTTGACACTGAGTTGTAGTTTGGTCATCAAGTTGGATTCGGGGAAAATACAAGGAGTGTTGACACTGAGTTGTAGTTTGGTCATCAATTTGGATTCGGGGAAAATACAAGGAGTGTTGACACTGAGTTGTAGTTTGGTCATCAAGTTGGATTCGGGGTAGCTACAAGGAATGTTGACACTGAGTTGTAGTTTGGGCATCAAGTTGGATTCGGGGTAGCTACAAGGAGTGTTGACACTGAGTTGTAGTTTGGTCATCAATTTGGATTCGGGTTAGCAACAAGGAGTGTTGACACTGAGTTGTAGTTTTGGGCATCAAGTTGGATTCGGGGTAGCTACAAGGAGTGTTGACACTGAGTTTTAGTTTGGTCATCAATTTGGATTTGGGGAAAATACAAGGAGTGTTAACACTGAGATGTAGTTTGGTCATCAAGTTGGATTCGGGGTAGCTACAAGGAGTGTTGACACTGAGTTGTAGTTTGGTCATCAATTTGGATTCGGGGAAAATACAAGGAGTGTTGACACTGAGTTGTAGTTTGGGCATCAAGTTGGATTCGGGGTAGCAACAAGGAGTGTTGACACTGAGTTGTAGTTTGATCATCAATTTGGATTCGGGGTAGCAACAAGGAGTGTTAACATTGAGTTGTAGTTTGGTCATCAATTTGGATTCGGGGAAAATACAAGGAGTGTTGACACTGAGTTGTAGTTTGGTCATCAAGTTGGATTCGGGGTAGCAACAAGGAGTGTTGACACTGATTTGTAGTTTGGGCATCAAGTTGGATTCGGGGTAGCTACAAGGAGTGTTGACACTGAGTTGTAGTTTGGTCATCAATTTGGATTCGGGGAAAATACAAGGAGTGTTGACACTGAGTTGTAGTTTTGGCATCAAGTTGGATTCATGGTAGCAACAAGGAGTGTTGACATTGAGTTGTAGTGTTAGCATTGGGTTGGATTCTGGACGTCGACAAGAAGTGTGGACGTAGAGTTATAGTTTAGGCATTGCATTCGATTCTGAATCTCGATCAGGAGTATGAGCATTATGCTGTAGTCGTCTCTTTGCTTTGTCATCTATTAATTGGGTTGGAGTCTTGACAGTGGTTTGGAGTCTAGAAAGTGTGTGGAAGTCACATAGGGTTGCAATATGTAGCATATGTTGTAGTTTGCATATCGGATTGTAGTCTGAGCACTGGGTTTGAGTCTTGACATCGAATGGAAAAAGACAAAATAATACAAAAGAATGACAAAAGAATACCTACAACGTATGGAGAAATAATTACCTATCAAGATCTTAACCAGTTCCAGTTGGTATGTGCTGTCCTGAATCACATCCTAGATAACGTTAAGATTTGGCATGGTTCTCGACCTGTGTGAAATTACAATACCGGTCTTTACGTTTGAAAGGGAACAGAAGAACTCACGAGGAGCGTGTCTACAGCTACGTCAGTCAGGTAGATAGTGGAGTGTTCAGGGACTTGGCAGCATCAACACCGATGCATCGGGCTTAAGAATGACAGCTCTGCATCCAGAGGATTTGCTGCCAGCCAACCTTCCATTATCCCGATATGTGCTCATGTCTCTCCCTGGTGCCCTGGCGACAGATGGCGAGGGCTAATCCAGTCACTGTCTCGACAGTACCTATGGGGATTCAAGTATTTGTATACCAGAATCAAACATTTACTCTAGATTTTCGTCCTTATCCCAGAAGATAAGACGCCTGATTTGCTGTCCGTGTATCAGAGATATGTACACCATTCGTTTCCTGTCTTGATAAACATCTAAGCAGTTCACATCTGTAATAGTACAAGGTCTTCTACAGTTAGAGGCGGACATCTTTAAGCCATTCCACTACATAGTACAGGTCGTCGAACTCAAATGTAATCATTAACTCACTATACAGTTCATATCACTATACCCTTGGGATGGTATTGTTAGTATTCGACGGCAATATTTCCAAGCGTACGTTGTATCTCTTACAACGCATTTTATTTGTTCCGCTGTGTAATAGTTATAGCTGTTAGTTGTGCGATTAAGAAGCACATAGAATATGCCTATAGTAAAAGAACTACGTTTGCAAATACTTACCCCATTAACAACTAATATATTCACATGAACAGTGAGACAGATATCCAAAATCAAACACCAAAATCCATTACGTCGTTGAATGATTAATCAGTTTCCCTGTGCAAGACTACGTTTTAAGCCACGATTCGTGGGTACATGTTGACGGCATCATTATTTGAGATATAGGAAAGCGGATAGACTTCATAGCACCGGGTGTTACCCCACATAGCTCATACTATGTCCATAGAGTAACTAACCGCTTGCTCCAAACCCGTAGCTCAGGCAACGACCCCTCAGGAGTCGTCTAAACAACTGCACTCGCGTATCGAAAAAACGGAGTACGAGAGCGACCCTCGAACTTCTGCATACAAGCAAATGACGTAAACCTTTGATCATGGAGACATCAATGCTTTTGTTTATACATAATTTGCTACAGAACTGCAGATGGAACACGTATGGGAATGTCTCGAGTGCTGTGATTTTGATTCCTGACACAACTCAACTTTAGACCTGAACTTGTTACAGATATTCGCTATTTTTGGTGCTTCGTTTAATGAAACTTGACTTAGTGTAGGCGTGCCACAAGACTGAATTCTTCTATCAGTGAAGGGGGATGATATAACTACCATATCCTGCCAACAAACCTTGTTGTGAACTAATTAGCTATATGCAGGAATCATCCTCACCAATGATTATTATGGCGATAATATTAACCATAATAAAATAATTCTACTTCTTCTTCTTCTTCTTCTTCTTCTTCTTCTTCTTCTTCTTCTTCTTCTTCTTCTTCTTCTTCTTCTTCTTCTTCTTCTTCTTCTTCTTCTTCTTCTTCTTCTTCTTCTTCTTCTTCTTCTTCTTCTTCTTCTGCTGCTGCTGCTGCTGCTGCTGCTGCTGCTGCTGCTGCTGCTGCTTCTTCTTCTTCTTCTTCTTCTTCTTCTTCTTCTTCTTCTTCTTCTTCTTCTTCTTCTTCTTCTTCTTCTTCTTCTTCTTCTTCTTCTTCTTCTTCTTCTTCTTCTTCTTCTTCTTCTTCTTCTTATTATTATTATTATTATGTAAATAGTGTTATTATTTCTGCGTTTTTCGGTATTAGCAGTACTATTTAAGGCCTCACAATTTTCTATATAGATTACTTTATTAACATCAGTAAACAACACACATGCACACCTCAAGACCCATTGAGTATGTGGTACAATATGTTTAAAGTCCAATCTGCACTTAGTGGGTGGTATGGTCATAGCACGCCGTATGTCTTTACTTCCAAGATATTCCCCGGTACCAATTCTATTTCTGGGACGACACTGTATCCCAGGTAAATTTTACAAATCTGTGCCGATACATATTAAAACCCATGACAACTCGGCCGGCAGGTTAAAGTCTATTCAAGCCTCTACAGAGGCCTCCAATAACCATTAGACATATCATGCATATTTACCTTTTAGTCTAAATTGCATGGTTGTTGAGTGTGATGTTATCCCACGCAAGAAAATGTTGACATTCGCAGACTATCGTTACCCTATCCACTGTCACAGTCAACATTTTTTGGGCACGGTTGTGAAATGACATAAACTGGAGAACTTAGTTACAACTGGCAACATTATGGGGACAACAACAATGGAAAGGTAGAGAAGGACGTATATGGATGGCTTGACAACATGGCATGGTCGGAACAAGAACGCAACGTGATCCAAGACCTTGCATATAATGCTGATGAGGATGAATCCATGTATTCACTAGTGACCGTCTTCATGTTGTTCTTCCTTGTCCCTACACCGTGTTTTCCCTGCTCAGTCTCTAGAGAAAATAGAATTCTCTACTGTTGCATTCCTATGCAGAACGTTGCGACCAACTCAATGACTAGGTTTATTTTCTAGGCAAGGTTAAGTTAAGTAGCTTGCCCTTTCTTTCTGAAAGGGAATTCAACGACGAACTCTAACTGACCCGTGTCGGAGACGATATTCCTACTCTGTCAGTATCGTACTGGAAGTTCATGCGAAAGAGCATTCACCTCTCGTACATGCAGACTGCCGGAATACGACTATCCAAACGAATAATGTATACGTGATTTCAAATACGCATGTGCCTATCAGGTGTGGAGAGTGTAGAGCTACACAATCATGAATGTGTGATTACAAATACGCATGGGCATGTCAGTTAAAGACTGGTGTGGAGCTACACAATCATGAATGTGTGTCATAATGTTTGTAGTGGCTCGTAGTAAACAAAAACATGACAGTTTATGATGAATAACGAAGCAGAACGATGAATAAGCACAGATACTGACGTCCTTAGTTCAACACCTTTTTATTGTAGACATGTATCACAGCAGACACCATTTCACGAACATAATATGTTCATGTCCGTGGGAGGGCATATGCACGTTCTAATATATATATATATATATATATATATATATATATATATATATATATATATATATATATATATATATATATATATATATATATTAGAACGTGCATATATATATATATATATATTGTCTGCTTTACGTAGTTATAGTTATTAAGTCCCAGGTTTATTATTAATCGTTTCAAGTATTGTCCTCTATTCACCCTCAGACAAGCCTATCTTGATTAAAGCAACTGTCAACTTACAAACACGCCTTGGCGTCTATTACACGCTGGTTCACACTTGACTGCCATCTACTTACTGAATACGACTTGTATTCATCTTTTGTATTCATCTAACTGTTCTCTTGTTAATACTAATCTTGTTCTTATAACTAACTGATACATGGCAATGTGCCCCCCGCTTCTTTTTCAAAGTGGTGCAACCATTTTGATAGTCTATGCGATTTGTTTCCCCATGATATGTAGCAAATGGATAGTTATTCGTCACAGTATACATAAATTATATATAGTTCTTGCATAAATACTTTGCATTGTGATAATATGGTAGCATGACATTCAAGTAAACACGACACAAAATCAATATATGTCGGACACGCGCTTCTAGTCCACCTATGGAAGGCGTGTACCTCCAGACTCCTTTGTTTTCAAAGAACTGGAGAGTAACATTGCTATGAGTTTCAAAAGGTCCCCTGGGCCTCCCCATGCAGTTCCTAATTTATGACTAAGCATACGCATCTGCATCCCTATTAAGGCCGAATGAAGGTGCATGTGTGTTTAGAAATTAACATTACCATCTTTATTATGATTGGTTATTTTATGTAGAATGTTTCTATAATGTTTATGATCTTTTTCTCTCTGTTGTATTTGCTAGTTTGTCAGTCTGGGACTGTTCTCTTGTTAATACTAATCTAGCTTGTTCTTATAACCCATTGATACACGGCAGACTGTTTAAAAATACGCATGTGCCTTTCGGATAAAGACTAGTGTGGAGCTTTACAGTCATGAATGTTAACACAAACTGCGACTTAGCATTGGACCCACGGAGTCGTTGTTGTGTGGTGTTTATCCATCAGTCAAGAATAATAATGCCCATTAATATGATCCAGTGGTGATGAACTTGCGTCATGAATTGGATTAAAGTGAAGAATAGTTGCGCAATTCGTTGACCGCAATCTCTCACTTGAGTCCATCTGAATCCATTGGCAAGACACGTCAAGATGACTGGAGACGTATACAGGTGCAGTGGATGCCCAGGGAGCTCTACATGCCTTGCCGTGCTCATTGCGTTCCAAACGCTTTGCATTAAATGCCGTCTTGTCCGTTGAATCATCAATCATTTCTGCCACACAGTCTGTAAAATCATGTCTC
>CAWUFQ010000687.1:0-31852 GCA_963921405.1 Cepaea hortensis | reverse complement strand
GACGAGTATGAATTCGGAATGGCGAACTCCCTCCTCCTCCTCTCTCCTCCTCCCTCTACCTCCTCCCCTCCTCCCTCTCCCTCCTCCTTCTCCCTCTTCCTTCTCCCTCTTCCTATCCTCTCCTCCTCCCTCCTACTCCCTCCGCCTCCTCCCCCTCCTCCCTCCTTTTCCCTCCTCCTCCCTCTCTCTCCTCCTCCCTCCTCCTCCTCCTGAATCCCTCCTCCTCCTCCTGCCTTCTTCTCCCTCATCCTCCTCCTCCCTTCTTCTCCCTCTTCCTACCTCCTCCCACCTCCTCCCTCTACCTCCTCCTCCTCCTTTCTCCTCCCTTTCCTTCCTCCTCCTTCTCCCTCTACCTCCTCCTCCCAATACCTCCTTCCTCCACCCCCTCCTCCTCCTCCCTCCTCCTCCTCTTCCACCTACCTTTCCTTCCTCCCCTTCTCATTCTCCCTCATCCCCCCTCCTCCTCCTTACTTCTTCTCCCTCCGCCTCCTCCCTCCTCCTCTCCCTCCTCCTCCCTCCTTCTCCTCCTCCCTCTCCCTCCTCCATCCTCCTCCTCCCTCTTCCTCCCCCTCCTCCCTCTCCCTCCTCCATCCTCCCTCTTCCTCCTCCTTCTTCCTCCTCCTTCCTTCTCCTCCCTCCTCCTTCCTCTTCCTCCGCCTCCTCTCTCCTCCTCCTCCCTCTACATCCTCCATCTTCCTCCCTCCCCTCTCTTCTCCCTCCTCCTCCCTCTCCACTTCCCTCCTCCTCCCTTCTCCTCCTCCTCCTCCTCCTCCCTCCCTTCTCCCTCCTCCTCCCTCTCCACCTCCCTCCTCCTCATCCCTCCTCCTCCCCCTCCCTCCTCTCTCCTCCTCCCTCCTCTCTCCTCCTCCCTCCTCCCTTTTCCTCCTTCTACCTCCTCCGTCTACCTCCTCCCTCCTCCTCCTCCTTCACATCCTTCTTCCTCCTCCTCCCTCCTCATCATTCCTCCTCCCTCCTCCTTGTCCCTCCTCCTTCTACCTATTCCTCCCTCCTCCTTCTCCCTCCTCCTCTCTCCTCCTCCTCCCTACTCCTCCTCCCCATCCTCCTCCTGCGTTTTCCTCCCCCCTCCTCCTCCCTCTTCCTCCTCCTCCTTCACCCTCCTCCTCCCTCCTTCTTCCTCCTCCCTCCTCATCCCTCTTCCTCCTCCTCCTCCTCCTCCTCCCCATCCTCCTGCGTTTTCCTCCTCCCTCCTCCCTCCTCCTCCCCCTCCTCCTTCCTCCTCCTCCTTCACCCTCCTCCTCCTCCCTCCTCCCTCCTCATCCCTCTTCCTCCTCCTCCCTCCTACTCCTTCTCCTCTTTCCCTCTCCTCCTCTTAATCCCTCCTCCTCCCTCCTATTCCTCCCTACTTCTTCTCCTCCATCATCTTCTCTCCGCCTATCTCTTCCTCCCTCCTCCTCCTCCCTCCTCCGCTCTCTTCCTCCTCCCTCCTTCTCCCTCTTCCTCCTCCTCCCTCTTCCTCCTCCTACCTCCTCCTTCCTCCTAATCACTCCTCTTCCTTCCTCCTTCGCCCTCCTCCTCCCTTCTCCTCCTCCTCCCTCCTTCCCCTCATCCCTCCTCCTCCCTCTCCTCCTTTCTCCTCCTCCCTATCCTCCTCATCCCTCCTCCTCCTCTCTCTCCTCCTCCCTCTACCTCCTCCCTCCTCCTCCCTCACATTCACATTCCTCCTCCTCCTCTTCCTCCCCCTCCCTCCTCCTCTCCCTCTTCCTCCCTTCACATTCCTCCTCCTCCTCCCTCCTCCTCCTCCCTCCTCCTCCTCCCCCTCCTCCTTCCCCTTCTTCTCTTCCCTCCTCCTCCTCCCCCTCCTTCTCCTCCCTCCTCCTTCTCCCTCTTCCTCCCTCTTCCTTCTCCCTCCGCCTCCTTTCTACTCCTACTCTCTCCTCCTCCTCCCTCCTCCTCCTGCGTTCTCCTCCTCCCTCCTTCTCCCTCCTCCCTCCTCCTCCCCCTACTCCTCCCTCATCCCTCCTCCTCCCTCCTATTCCTCCCTACTCCTCCTGTCTCCTCCTCTTCTTCCCTCCTCCACCTCCCTCTTCCTCCTCCCTCCTCCATTTACCCAAGACAGACAGACAGACAGAGAAACAGATAGTCGGGAACGGGATCTTATATGACTACTTATATGATTTAAATGAGATGCTCTCCACCAGGTGTTGGGCGATGCCGGGCAGGGTCAGACAGACAGACAGACAGATAGATAGATAGATAGACAGACAGTCGGGAACGGGAACTTATATGACTACTTATATGAATTAAATGAGATGCTCCCCACCAGGTGTTGGGCGATGCCGGGCAGGGTCAGACAGACAGACAGATAGATAGTCGGGAACGGGAACTTATATGACTACTTATATGAATTAAATGAGATGCTCCCCACCAGGGACTGGGCGAAGCCGGACAGGGTCAGGCAGACAGATAGACAGACAGACAGACAGACAGACAGACAGACAGACAGACAGACAGATAGTCGGTAACGGGAACGGGAACTTATATGACTACTTATATGAATTAAATGAGATGTTCCCCACCAGTGACTGGGCGAAGCCGGGCCGGGTCAGCTAGTACTTTATAAAATGAATTTTAGAAGTGTGAGACGTACAGAATCGTAAAGTATGAAGGGAAAAACAAGATCAAGTAATCGGTTCTTGTATTAACGCGATCTTGAAATAATCTTCATTTCCTCTCCCCCCCCCCCCCCTGGAAACCCCAAAATTCTCCCCTGGGGAAATTCCCCACCGGTTGAGAACCACTGCATTAGAAGATCTTCTCCATATCTTACAACATGTCAAGAGTAGAAGAACTAAGCAAGTTATAACGACTTGGATTGCTTGTTGTGTACTTGTCATTCACAGTTGATAATTGCAATTTTTGTTTTGGCTGTTCGTGATTTCTGGGCAAGTTTACGTTCAGTAGTTTGCCATTGCCTTCTGAACGACCGGCACCCATACCATTTCATAAAAGACCAATGTAAGGCAGCCTGCTGCCAAATCGCCCACAGCTGTGTTTCTAACGCAGTTATGCGGGATTAAGAACTGTGTCCGAAATCCCTACGCCACGGAGCAGGCACAGTTGATAGTACAAGGCCAGAAGGAAGCAGTTAATACAGGTATATGAAACCCAAGGAAAGGACTCTCCTTGAATATCAAGAAAACAGTAACAATGGTAATATCAAAGAAAATGGTGACACCAAAATGTGACATAGAAATAGAAGGGAAAATCCTTAACCAAGTTGATAATTTTAGATACCTAGGGGCATTTATAACATCAGATGGAAGATGTACAACAGAGATTAGGAGCAGAATAGGGCAGGCAAAAGCCGCATTTCAGAAAATGAAGAGTATCTTATGCAATAAGTCACTATCACTGAATGTAAGAAAGAGAGTGCTGAAATGCTATGTAGAACCAGTTTTGCTGTATGGCAGTGAATCTTGGAATGTAAATGAACAAATTAAGAAGAAATTAGAAGCAACAGAGATGTGGTTCCTGAGACGAATGTTGCGAATTCCTTGGACTGCCAGATTAACTAACGACGACTGCCTGAAACAGGCTAACGAAACTAGAACATTATATACAACAATAAGACAGAGACAAACATCTTTCTTCGGTCATGTGATGAGAAGAGAGGCATTGGAGAACATCGTAACAACTGGAAAGATCGAGGGGAAGAGAGGCAGAGGTAGACCAAGAGAAGTGATGCTGGATGGATTGAGACGGTGGCATGGAGGAATATCAGCAGCAGAGTTGATCCAGAAAACCAAGGACCGAGATCTGTGGAGAGCCATGAACGCCTACGCCAGCCGGCACGGCACTTGATGATGATGATGATGATATGAAACCTGCAGTGGGTTAAACAATCAAACGCAATACGGGTTGAAGAAACTTGCTGTGGATTGATTACAAAATCTACAGATAATACAGGTAAAAGAACCTAGCAATGGGCTAAAAAACCTACAGGTAATACATGAATATGACCTTAGCAAGGTGTTAAACATTTACAGATAATACAGGTATGAGCAACTTGATATGGGTTAAACATTTTGCAGATAATGCAGGCATAAGAACCTAGCAATGGGTTAAACAACCTGCAGGTAATACATGTATACGAACCTCGCAAGGCGTTAAACAATCTATAGATAATACAGGTATCAGAAACGTGAAATGAGTTAAACATTTTTCAGATAATACAGGTATAAGAACCCAGCAATGGGTTAAACAACCTGAAGGTAATACATGTATACGAACTTAGCAAGGTGTTAAACAATCTATAGATAATACTGGTATGAGAAACTTGAAATGGGCTAAATATTTTGCAGATAATACAAGTATAAGAAACTTGCAATGGGTTAAACAACCTACAATTAATACAGGTATAAGAACCCAGCTAGGGGTTAACCAATCTACTGTTAACACAGAAATGAGAAACTTGGAATGGGTTAAACATTTTGCAGATAATACAGTTATAAGACACTTGCAATGGGTTAAACAGTCTGCAGTTAATATAGGTATAAGAAACTTGCAGTTGGTTAAACAATCTACGGTCAATACAAGTGTCACATAATACTGAAGAATTTCGATCCAGATTGATGAAAGGCCTGAAAACCGCCGTTGCTAGGCGCCACAACTATTTGATGTGGGGAAATATGTTCCCCATTTCAGACACCACCGGGATTCCAGAAGAATTCCCGAGATCAAAAGACAATTGGCGGCATGTTGCCCTACCCGGCATCAAAGGAATTCGGCACTCTGTTTGCCCAGATCTCAGGAGAATGGAGAAGGGGGAGGCGGTGCTTTCTTGATTGAAGTCCGGTCACGTGAGTGACGTCACTCGTGCAAAATTTTAGTGGGGGGGGGGGGGGGGAGTTGACGGAATCTGTGTTCAGTCTGTTTACGAATTACAGACAACGGGAGTGTTTGTGTGTTCCAATTCGAATGTTGAATGGATTCACAGTGTCCCCATGTTGTCTGGAAACAAGGGACATTGTTTTTCATGTTGTGAATTGTGAATTCAAACTCGGAACACTAGCATAAGGTAGTTTATTTATAAATAGAGTTATGACTGGAACTTAGTGATAGTGTGTTGGGAGAACTAATCTGGGAGCGTCGGCTTTTGGTGATATTACAGTATTGTGGGTGACATTACCGTGATAGAGGTAGGGCCGGACAGTTAAAGATCAAGTTATAGTGAATGTGGTTAGGTGTTAAGGCACATAACTTTCCTGTTCACACTTTACAAGTCTACATAGGTCTTGGTCCTAGTCTACTCTTGTCGTTGAGAGTTTGTGTTGTGGTGTACTGTGTGGTGTCTTATATAGATTAATTTTAGATATTAATTATTTATATTGCTTGGGGGTTTTAGACTCAACCTGCTGACTTACCTCTTTGAAATATGGCCACCCCTAACTTAACCACTGTAGAACTAAGGGAAAAGGGGGAAGGAATGGGTTTATCTGGTTCAGCTTTAACGGATTACATACAGGAAGTGGAGAGAGAGAGTATCGTCAAGCAGAAAGAGACGATAGGAAGGCCGAATTGGAATTGAGGAAGATGGAGTTAGAAACTAAGAGGATAGAAGCTGAGCAAGCCACTAGAAGGATGGAACGGGAAGCAGAGCAGGAGGCTCAGAAAAGGGAGCACGAGTACAGGATGAGGGAACTGGAGTTGAAGAGACAATCCAATGGGGAAACTGAGGGTGCAGTTGGAGGTTCCTCAGTCTCAGGCTCAACTTCAGCAGGTGGACATAGTTACCATGCTATGAAGTTTCCTCTAGCGGTCTATGATCAGGGCAAAGATAAGATTGACCAGTACCTTCAACGCTTCGAGGCCATGTCCGTTGCTATGGGTCTGGACCGAGACAAATGGAATCTTAAGCTATCCCAGGGATTGCTTGGAACCGGTTACGAGGTCTATTCTCGCCTGCCGCCAGGACACGAGAACAATTACGACGAATTGAAAGCCGCTTTGCTGAAACATTACGAGATCACATCAAGTACATATAGGAAGAAGTTTCGAGCAGCGAAACGAGAGCCAGGAGAGCTATTCACCGCCTACAGTTTGCGCCTGAAATCCTACCTCCAAAAATGGATGGATTTGGCAGGGTTCAAGCATGACTATGAGAGTCTGGAAGAGCTCATGATTGTCGACCAGATGCGACAGCAAATGTCAGAACCTCTGAAGACATTCTTGGGAGAACAAGGGGCGGAACGGCTTGATGTGGTGAATAAGCTGGCGGAAAGATTCGTTGAAGTCCATGGGGAGACGGAAGAAACCTGTACACCAACCACCAAAGGTCAGGAGAAACATGACCGAAAGAAATTCAAGGGCTCAGAAACAAAGAAAGTTGAACCTTATGCAGAACACTCAGAGAAGAGTCCAGAGAAGACAAAGGATGGGAGACAGAGCCCACCCAACTCTCAACCAAAACGACAGTGGTCTGAGAAGTGGTGTTCGATCTGCAAGTCACCCTCTCACAACACAAAAGACTGCAAATCGAAGTCGAAAAGCTCTCACTTCGCAGCCTGCCGCGTGGCTCCAAAGGTGGGTGCCACTGAAAAGGTCGAGGTTGTTGAAGGAACTCTGGACCAAGAGAGGCCACCTGTGGTTGAACGGATTGAAGTCAACGGCCAGCAGGTTACCTGTCTCTATGATTCTGGTTTGGACGGGGAAGCTGTGATTGATGCCAGCTTGGTACGCCCAGACCAACTCACAGGGGAGACTATTGAGATACAGCCTGCAATGAGGAGTGCTGTTGCCATGACGCTGCCAATCGCCAAGGTGGAGATTAAATCCAGGTACGTCACAGGCATCATTCCAGCAGCTGTGTTATCGGATTCCCTATTTCCCGTGATCCTTGGCACGAAATACGTGTTCTTGGGGATGCCCAAACAACCCGCCCACCGGGGAACATCAGCCACTGGATCTCAAGGGAAGGAAAAGAGGGCAGACACGCTATGCCACAACCCAGTGCCTGGGGAATTGTATACTGCCCAGAGGAAGGACACAACGTTGCGTCCTTGTTACAAGAAGCTGCAAAAAAGTGCTGACCCATCAGAACGGGGGCAGTACTTTCTGAGGAATCGACTACTCTATCGGAGAGCTGGAAGGGGGGACAAACTGCATGAGCAGTTGGTGGTCCCAGAAGCCCACCGTCCTCACATTCTTCAGAGCGGGCATACCATATCCGGTAGTCAGATATCCGGAACTCGACATATGGGTGTCAGAGAGACGTTGCAGCAGATTTCCGGCCATTATTGCTGGCCAGGAATGACTGGTGATGTACGCCGGTTGGTTAAGTCTTGTCCAGAGTGCCAGAAGGCACCACCCAAAAATCGGACGAAGAGTAAAGGAGCTCTTAAGGTGGGAGAGAAAGTAGTAGTGTGGGGACCAGCAGAGACCAACATGATGCAAGCAGGATGGCATGGACCTTATCCTGTGGTAAAGGTTGTGTCCCGGAACACCTACGAAATTCGGATCGGGGGAGAACTGAACAGTCTTCCTAGGCATCTCCTGCAGAAGTATGAGGAGAGATCCGATATCAAATCCCCTCACCTTATGGTAATGGCAGCCATTGGGAAAAAGGTTACAGGTCCAGACGGAGACCAGAGATCCCAAGTACTACATAGGAAGGCCTATGGGAACGTACGAGGTAGGTCAGATTTTCCAGTCGAAGAGAGGAGGGAAATCACACGTCAGGAAGAGGTCAATAGTGAACCATTCGCTAGTAACTCAGTTCAGAAGGGGTGGGTAACGTCGCGAACGGCGCGAAATACCCGAGACTCCAACCAAGGATTGGCTGACCGGATCCAACATCGACCGAGATGGTCTTGGAAGCAAAAATCCAGGAGCTTTGGCGAAGACGATTCTGTCCAACGAGGACGATACCGCAAATCCCAGGATACAAAACTTGAGGAAACCAGGCGGATATGGAGACAATGTTACAGTCAGGATGGAACGATCCGTCTGTATTGTGAGCCATCGCTTACGCAAGTCGGAAGTTGGCCGACTAAACGTACAGGAGCGATACGCCAACATTAGTGTATGGCATTATGAGGATATAGGCTATCAGTGAGATCGCCTAATTGCTGGAGAGGTAATACCTTGGAGGATACAGGCAGACTATCAACAATTGATGTGCTGAGCCATCTCCCAGAAACTGAACATGCGTTTGATGAGTGGATTGTTGTGGATCATCTGGATCGAAACTCCAGTGGGTAAGAGCTGATGCGGTCAACTCTCTTAAGAGGGGGCCTATGTCACATAATACTGAAGAATTTCGATCCAGATTGATGAAAGGCCTGAAAACCGCCGTTGCTAGGCGCCACAACTATTTGATGTGGGGAAATATGTTCCCCATTTCAGACACCACCGGGATTCCAGAAGAATTCCCGAGATCAAAAGACAATTGGCGGCATGTTGCCCTACCTGGCATCAAAGGAATTCGGCACTCTGTTTGCCCAGATCTCAGGAGAATGGAGAAGGGGGAGGCGGTGCTTTCTTGATTGAAGTCCGGTCACGTGAGTGACGTCACTCGTGCAACATTTTAGTGGGGGGGGGGGGGGAGTTGACGGAATCTGTGTTCAGTCTGTTTACGAATTACAGACAACGGGAGTGTTTGTGTGTTCCAATTCGAATGGAGAATGGATTCACAGTGTCCCCATGTTGTCTGGAAACAAGGGACATTGTTTTTCATGTTGTGAATTGTGAATTCAAACTCGGAACACTAGCATAAGGTAGTTTATTTATAAATAGAGTTATGACTGGAACTTAGTGATAGTGTGTTGGGAGAACTAATCTGGGAGCGTCGGCCGCAGCTGGCTGATGCCTAGCTTAAAAGAGGTAGAGTTATGTATCATTTCATTCGGCAGGGTAAGACCAGTGTAATGGGATGGCTGGGGGAATAAGGGAAATGTAAATGGTGGGATATTCCGGTAGTGAGGCCTACTGGGGCTCCTGTGTTTTTCTGTTTGGTCTTTGTTTTCCCTTACCACCAACATGTGACAAACGACTCTGTATTAAGCCAGAGGGTAGTTCCAGGTTGACCAGGATAAATATCTGATTATGGCCATTGACTTATAATCACATATAATAGGTCGGAATAGGGTTTTTCTCTCACAAAATGTTATATTTTCTCCAGGTTCAACTGTTTAACAGAAAGAAAGTATTACTACGAGGTGTGGACAATGCCAGTCACACTGAGTGATATTTTACTGTACCCGAGAAATTAAGGACAGCTGAGAGAGGAGAAAAATAGCAGTCACACTGAGTGATATTTTACTGTACCCGAGAAATTAAGGACAGCTGAGAGAGGAGAAAAATAGCAGTCACACGGAGTGATATTTTACAGTACCCGAGAAATTAAGGACAGCTGAGAGAGGAGAAAAATAGCACTCACACGGAGTGCAGTTATACGAAATGGCCTCAGAAATGGGATAACGTTCCAAAAATTATAAACTCATAGAAATCAGGAGTGTTATCCTGAAAGGTCCAGTGTAGCAGTGATTGAGTGCTCAGGGCAGTTGGTTTTATGAAACGATTAGCACCTCCAAGGATAATGACAATATTAGGTAGAGAGGTGAAATAACAGTGATTTTAAAGTAACTGTGACTATGTCTAGTGACCATCACTATAGGTGTAGAGAGGTTGCAGAGTAAAGACATTCATTCAGTAACATTTTGCAACCGGACAGAAAGGTTTCTTTAAACTCGTGTGAGATATAGGGAGATCTTCGTTGGTATCAGGATTTTAAGGAACATAATAGGTACATAGTGTGTTCCTGGTTCATGAACATTAATAGGCCATATTCAGTAGTGGAGAACAAGCACCCAGACTATATATATATCGGATTAACTCCAAGAAGTCAACCATTGTCCGGGGAGATGCGACATTCGGTGAGACCTGTTCTGAACTTACTGTGGTGTGATTTGGCATGGCCGAACATGATGAACGATCCTGAGCTCACTACTCTATTCTCGCATACACCATAGAAAATACCACATATTTCCACACGCAAACAGTCCACACATACACACGTGACAATTTATGTATTAAATGTTTTATTTTATCATTTGTTAAAATACAGTCTTGTGTGGGTATGTTCTGAAACAATATGAAGGGTATTGTTTAGTGGTAAGAAGAAGAAGAGGAAAGAGAGGGATAGGGTACCTAAGATTTACAGGGGGTATGTAGACAAAGGTCCGGCAGAGGCCCACAATAAGGAAAAGGATTTTAAACAGTGTGCCGGTTGACTCCACTTTCCTCCTAGGGACGACTGGCTACATTTATGGGTGCTCGTCGCGGATGGTGATATCACATTAAGGATAGCGACATTTACATGGGCACGTCACACGGGAAGGTGACATTACCTTAATATTGGTGATATTACATTATTGTGGGTGACATTACCGTGATAGAGGTAGGGCCGGACAGTTAAAGATCAAGTTATAGTGAATGTGGTTATGTGTTAAGGCACATAACTTTCCTGTTCACACTTTACAAGTCTACATAGGTCTTGGTCCTAGTCTACTCTTGTCGTTGAGAGTTTGTGTTGTGGTGTACTGTGTGGTGTCTTATATATAGATTAATTTTAGATATTACTTATTTATATTGCTTGGGGGTTTTAGACTCAACCTGCTGACTTACCTCTTTGAAATATGGCCACCCCTAACTTAACCACTGTAGAACTAAGGGAAAAGGGGGAAGGAATGGGATTATCTGATTCAGCTTTAACGGATTACATACAGGAAGTGGAGAGAGAGTATCGTCAAGCAGAAAGAGACGATAGGAAGGCCGAATTGGAATTGAGGAAGATGGAGTTAGAAACTAAGAGGATAGAAGCTGAGCAAGCCACTAGAAGGATGGAACGGGAAGCAGAGCAGGAGGCTCAGAAAAGGGAGCACTAGCACAGGATGAGGGAACTGGAGTTGAAGAGACAATCCAATGGGGAAACTGAGGGTGCAGTTGGAGGTTCCTCAGTCTCAGGCTCAACTTCAGCAGGTGGACATAGTTACCATGCTATGAAGTTTCCTCTAGCGGTCTATGATCAGGGCAAAGATAAGATTGACCAGTACCTTCAACGCTTCGAGGCCATGTCCGTTGCTATGGGTCTGGACCGAGACAAATGGAATATTAAGCTATCCCAGGGATTGCTTGGAACCGGTTACGAGGTCTATTCTCGCCTGCCACCAGGACACGAGAACAATTACGACGAATTGAAAGCCGCTTTGCTGAAACATTACGAGATCACATCAAGTACATATAGGAAGAAGTTTCGAGCAGCGAAACGAGAGCCAGGAGAGCTATTCACCGCCTACAGTTTTCGCCTGAAATCCTACCTCCAAAATGGATGGATTTGGCAGGGTTCAAGCATGACTATGAGAGTCTGGAAGAGCTCATGATTGTCGACCAGATGCGACAGCAAATGTCAGAACCTCTGAAGACATTCTTGGGAGAACAAGGGGCGGAACGGCTTGATGTGGTGAATAAGCTGGCGGAAAGATTCGTTGAAGTCCATGGGGAGACGGAAGAAACCTGTACACCAACCACCAAAGGTCAGGAGAAACATGACCGAAAGAAATTCAAGGGCTCAGAAACAAAGAAAGTTGAACCTTATGCAGAACACTCAGAGAAGAGTCCAGAGAAGACAAAGGATGGGAGACAGAGCCCACCCAACTCTCAACCAAAACGACAGTGGTCTGAGAAGTGGTGTTCGATCTGCAAGTCACCCTCTCACAACACAAAAGACTGCAAATCGAAGTCGAAAAGCTCTCACTTCGCAGCCTGCCGCGTGGCTCCAAAGGTGGGTGCCACTGAAAAGGTCGAGGTTGTTGAAGGAACTCTGGACCAAGAGAGGCCACCTGTGGTTGAACGGATTGAAGTCAACGGCCAGCAGGTTACCTGTCTCTATGATTCTGGTTTGGACGGGGAAGCTGTGATTGATGCCAGCTTGGTACGCCCAGACCAACTCACAGGGGAGACTATTGAGATACAGCCTGCAATGGGGAGTGCTGTTGCCATGACGCTGCCAATCGCCAAGGTGGAGATTAAATCCAGGTACGTCACAGGCATCATTCCAGCAGCTGTGTTATCGGATTCCCTATTTCCCGTGATCCTTGGTACGAAATACGTGTTCTTGGGGATGCCCAAACAACCCGCCCACCGGGGAACATCAGCCACTGGATCTCAAGGGAAGGAAAAGAGGGCAGACACGCTATGCCACAACCCAGTGCCTGGGGAATTGCATACTGCCCAGAGGAAGGACACAACGTTGCGTCCTTGTTACAAGAAGCTGCAAAAAAGTGCTGACCCATCAGAACGGGGGCAGTACTTTCTGAGGAATCGACTACTCTATCGGAGAGCTGGAAGGGGAGACAAACTGCATGAGCAGTTGGTGGTCTCAGAAGCCCACCGTCCTCACATTCTTCAGAGCGGGCATACCATATCCGGTAGTCAGATATCCGGAACTCGACATATAGGTGTCAGAGAGACGTTGCAGCAGATTTCCGGCCATTATTGCTGGCCAGGAATGACTGGTGATGTACGCCGGTTGGTTAAGTCTTGTCCAGAGTGCCAGAAGGCACCACCCAAAAATCGGACGAAGAGTAAAGGAGCTCTTAAGGTGGGAGAGAAAGTAGTAGTGTGGGGACCAGCAGAGACCAACATGATGCAAGCAGGATGGCATGGACCTTATCCTGTGGTAAAGGTTGTGTCCCGGAACACCTACGAAATTCGGATCGGGGGAGAACTGAACAGTCTTCCTAGGCATCTCCTGCAGAAGTATGATGAGAGATCCGATATCAAATCCCCTCACCTTATGGTAATGGCAGCCATTGGGAAAAAGGTTACAGGTCCAGACGGAGACCAGAGATCCCAAGTACTACATAGGAAGGCCTATGGGAACGTACGAGGTAGGTCAGATTTTCCAGCCGAAGAGAGGAGGGAAATCACACGTCAGGAAGAGTCAATAGTGAACCATTCGCTAGTAACTCAGTTCAGAAGGGGTGGGTAACGTCGGGAACGGCGCGAAATACCCTAGACTTCAACCAAGGATTGGCTGACCGGATCCAACATCGACCGAGATGGTCTTGGAAGCAAAAATCCAGGAGCTTTGGGTAAGACGATTCTGTCCAACGAGGACGATACCGCAAATCCCAGGATACAAAGCTTGAGGAAACCAGGCGGATATGGAGACAATGTTACAGTCAGGATGGAACGATCCATCTGTATTGTGAGCCATCGCTTACGCAAGTCGGAAGTTGGCCGACTAAACGTACAGGAGCGATACGCCAACATTAGTGTATGGCATTATGAGGATATAGGCTATCAGTGAGATCGCCTAATTGCTGGAGAGGCAATACCTTGGAGGATACAGGCAGACTATCAACAATTGATGTGCTGAGCCATCTCCCAGAAACTGAACATGCGTTTGATGAGTGGATTGTTGTGGATCATCTGGATCGAAACTCCAGTGGGTAAGAGCTGATGCGGTCAACTCTCTTAAGAGGGGGCCTATGTCACATAATACTGAAGAATTTCGATCCAGATTGATGAAAGGCCTGAAAACCGCCGTTGCTAGGCGCCACAACTATTTGATGTGGGGAAATATGTTCCCCATTTCAGACACCACCGGGATTCCAGAAGAATTCCCGAGATCAAAAGACAATTGGCGGCATGTTGCCCTACCCGGCATCAAAGGAATTCGGCACTCTGTTTGCCCAGATCTCAGGAGAATGGAGAAGGGGGAGGCGGTGCTTTCTTGATTGAAGTCCGGTCACGTGAGTGACGTCACTCGTGCAACATTTTAGTGGGGGGGGGGGAGTTGACTTAATCTGTGTTCAGTCTGTTTACGAATTACAGACAACGGGAGTGTTTGTGTATTCCAATTCGAATGGAGAATGGATTCACAGTGTCCCCATGTTGTCTGGAAACAAGGGACATTGTTTTTCATGTTGTGAATTGTGAATTCAAACTCGGAACACTAGCATAAGGTAGTTTATTTATAAATAGAGTTATGACTGGAACTTAGTGATAGTGTGTTGGGAGAACTAATCTGGGAGCGTCGGCCGCAGCTGGCTGATGCCTAGCTTAAAAGAGGTAGAGTTATGTATCATTTCATTCGGCAGGGTAAGATCAGTGTAATGGGATGGCTGGGGGAATAAGGGAAATGTAAATGGTGGGATATTCCGGTAGTGAGGCCTACTGGGGCTCCTGTGTTTTTCTGTTTGGTCTTTGTTTTCCCTTACCACCAACATGTGACAAACGACTCTGTATTAAGCCAGAGGGTAGTTCCAGGTTGACCAGGATAAATATCTGATTATGGCCATTGACTTATAATCACATATAATAGGTCGGAATATGGTTTTTCTCTCACAAAATGTTATATTTTCTCCAGGTTCAAGTGTTTAACAGAAAGAAAGTATTACTACGAGGTGTGGACAATGCCAGTCACACTGAGTGATATTTTTCTGTACCCGAGAAATTAAGGACAGCTGAGAGAGGAGAAAAATAGCAGTCACACTGAGTGATATTTTACAGTACCCGAGAAATTAAGGACAGCTGAGAGAGGAGAAAAATAGCACTCACACGGAGTGCAGTTATACGAAATGGCCTCAGAAATGGGATAACGTTCCAAAAATTATAAACTCATAGAAATCAGGAGTGTTATCCTGAAAGGTCCAGTGTAGCAGTGATTGAGTGCTCAGGGCAGTTGGTTTTATGAAACGATTAGCACCTCCAAGGATAATGACAATATTAGGTAGAGAGGTGAAATAACAGTGATTTTAAAGTAACTGTGACTATGTCTAGTGACCATCACTATAGGTGTAGAGAGGTTGCAGAGTAAAGACATTCATTCAGTAACATTTTGCAACCGGACAGAAAGGTTTCTTTAAACTCGTGTGAGATATAGGGAGATCTTCGTTGGTATCAGGATTTTAAGGAACATAATAGGTACATAGTGTGTTCCTGGTTCATGAACATTAATAGGCCATATTCAGTAGTGGAGAACAAGCACCCAGACTATATATATATCGGATTAACTCCAAGAAGTCAACCATTGTCCGGGGAGATGCGACATTCGGTGAGACCTGTTCTGAACTTACTGTGGTGTGATTTGGCATGGCCGAACATGATGAACGATCCTGAGCTCACTACTCTATTCTCGCATACACCATAGAAAATACCACATATTTCCACACGCAAACAGTCCACACATACACACGTGACAATTTCTGTATTAAATGTTTTATTTTATCATTTGTTAAAATACAGTCTTGTGTGGGTATGTTCTGAAACAATATGAAGGGTATTGTTTAGTGGTAAGAAGAAGAAGAGGAAAGAGAGGGATAGGGTACCTAAGATTTACAGGGGGTATGTAGACAAAGGTCCGGCAGAGGCCCACAATAAGGAAAAGGATTTTAAACAGTGTGCCGGTTGACTCCACTTTCCCCCTAGGGACGACTGGCTACAACAAGTAAACTTGGAATGAGTTAAACATTTTGCAGATAATATAGGTATAAGAAACTTGTAATGGGTTAAAATGTGGTTTCTAAGGAAAATGTAAAGGAAAGATAGAAAACCAATGAACAAGTCCTAAACGAAACAAATGAAGATCGTAAACTGATTAGAGACATTAGACGTAGACAGTGAAATTTTTTTTTGGCATTTTATGAGAAGAAATGACTTGGAGAACTTGGTGACAACTGGCAAGATCGAAGGGAAGAGTCCAAGGGGAAGACAAAGAAGTAAATACCTGGATGGCTTGGAAACGTGACATGGTCGAGACAGGAACACAGAACTGATCCACGATTCTGGTGATCGAGTAAGATGGTAGAATATGACCGCCCACGCTTATCGGCATGGCACATGATGGACAGATGGAATGGGTTAAACAGTCTGCAGATAAGACAGCTGTAAGCAACTGGCAGTGGGTTAAACAGTCTGCAGATAATACAGGTATAAGAAAATTGCAATGGGTTAAACAATCTGCAGGTATTCAAACAGGATGGGAGCGCAGACCTGGGATTTCACATTTAGAGCAATCACCTTTATCTCCTGTCATCAGCGAAACTCTAACCTTCCGGACAGGTTTGTTTAAGCACATAGCGTTTCTACCTGTTATCTTGGAGTACATCTCCTTATCACGGCACTTGTTTGTGAGTATTTATGCGGGCGAGGGTGGGTGAACCTGGGAATATTTGTGTCTGTGATTTGAATGTTATAGCACGGAAGCTTGTTGTTTCTGTGTTTCAACCAATGTTATAGCATGGAAGCTTGTTGTGTCTTTGTGTCAACTAATGTTATAGCATGGAAGCTTGTTGTGTCTTTGTTTTAACCAATGCTTAATTTAGTTTAGTTTAGTCGACGGATCAACATCACAGCACACGGGTGTAACCCATAAGTGCTCCGTTCTACTCCTAACTCAAGCTTGAACCGGAGAAACTCAGTTCAGTGCACGAACTCCGTAGCACCGGCGAGAATCCTAAAATACTTTGGGTAAGTTTTTACTTCGAAATATTTCCCAGGCAGCGCAGTTAGGCTACTCTTTTTCGATTTCCAACAGCCAAGGGATTTTTTTTTTTGCGTGCGAAACAATACACACGGGAGTCCGATCTCACTATCCAGAGACCAGGGGAAATTTTGTTACTAGAGGTCACGTGAAATAATCCCGGCCCTCACCGGGGCTTGAACCCGGGACCTCCAACACTCGAGGCGAATACCATACCTCGAGACCACTCAGCACCCATTATGGAAGTGTGTTGTGCCTTCTTTCACCAAATGTTATAATATAGAAGCGTGTTGTGTCTTTGTGTTAAACAATTTTACAAAATTGAAGCCTGTTGTGTCTTTGTATCAACCAATGTTATAGCATGGAAGTATGTTGTATCTTTGATTCAACCAATGTTTTACCATGGAAGTGTGTTGTGTCTTTGTGTTAACCAATGTATGGAAGCGTATTGTGTCTTTGGGTTAACCAATGTTACAGTTGTTCTATAGATGTAAACAATGATCTATATCTTTGCTTTATTGACTACACAAAGGCTTTCGATAAAGTGAGACATGTCGACATGATAAGGATGCTTGAAGATCTACAAATTGATCGAAAAGACCTTAGACTTGTAAAAAACATATATTGGAAACAACAAGCTGCCATTAGAAATGATAACGATGTACGTCAATATCAGCCTATTAAAAGAGGTGTGAGACAGGTATGTGTAATGTCTCCAGATCTTTTTTTCTCTGAACAGTGAAACTGCTTTCAGAAATATAGAAGATATGGAAGAAATCAACATTGGGGGACGATACATCAATAACATTAGACATGCAGATGATACAGACTTGATTGCAGACATTGAACAGGATCTGCAAAATTTAGTACATACAGTTGTTGCACACAGTGAACAACTAGGGTTTGAATTGAATATTAAGAAGACACAAATTATGGTCGTCACTGGGAAGAAGAAAACATCACAATGTGATATACGAGTAAATGGGCATATTCTTAAGCAAGTGAATCGATACAGTTATCTCGGTACAGTCATTACATCTGATGGGAAATGCCTTGAAGAGATTAGAACAGGAATTGCCATTGCTAAGGTAGCCTTTTGCAAGATGGAAAACATACTGACCAATAAAAAGATATCAACTGAAACGAGAAAAAGAGTGTTGAAGTGCTACATAGAACTTGTACTTTTGTATGGATGAGAAGCGTGGACAATGAGCAGTCAAGCTTAAAGACATCTCATGGGTGTGGAAAAGTGGTTTCTGAGGAAATGCAAAAAAATACCATTGTCAGACAGAGAAACCAATGAGCAAGTCCTTCAAGAAACAAATGAAGATCGTAAACTGATTAGAGACATTAGACGAAGACAGTCACAATTTTTTGGACATGTTATGATAAGAAATGACTTGGAGAACTTGGTGAAAACTGGCAAGATCGAAGGGAAGAGACCAAGGGGAAGACTGAGAAGTAAATACCTGGATGGCTTGGCCACATGGCATGGTCGAGACAGGAACACGGAGCTGATACACGACTCTGGTGATCGAGCGAGATGGCAGAACATGACCGCCCACGCTTATCGGCATGGCACATGATGAATGGAATGTTACAGTATGGAAACGTGTTGTGTCTTTCAGTCAACTAATGTTATAGAAGCCGGTCTCCCTGGTCTAGGTGTTACACGACTTTCTCCGTTATCACGTATACTCTCGTGAGTAACTTGATGTGCGCGAGAATTGGTAGCGGTAGTCTCCGCGTCGGTAACTTACGGGGTATGTGAGCCGGTCGCTCAAAAAGCAATGGCAAACTACTGAGCGAGCGTAATCTTGCCAAGAAATCAACAATCAGTTGAAAGATTCTGATGTTGGCAGCGATGTCCGGGAAAGGATATGTGAACAATGGACGAGTGTTGTGTCTTTGATTCAACCATTGTTATAGTATGGAAGTGTTTTATGTCTTTGTGTCAACCAGTGGTATAGTATAGAAGTGTTTTATGTCTTTGTGTCAACCAGTGTTATAGTATGGAAGTGTTTTATGTCTTTGTGTCAACCAGTGTTATAGTATGGAAGTGTTATATGTCTTTGTGTCAACCAGTGTTATAGTATGGAAGTGTTTTATGTCTTTGTGTCAACCAGTGTTATAGTATGGAAGTGTTATATGTCTTTGTGTCAACCAGTGTTATAGTATGGAAGTGTTTTATGTCTTTGTGTCAACCAGTGTTATAGTATGGAAGTGTTTTATGTCTTTGTGTCAACCAGTGTTATAGTATGGAAGTGTTTTATGTCTTTGTGTCAACCAGTGTTAAAGTATGGAAGTGTTTTATGTCTTTGTGTCAACCAGTGTTATAGTATGGAAGTGTTTTATGTCTTTGTGTCAACCAGTGTTGTAGTATGGAAGCGTGTTGTGTCTTTGTTTCAACCAATATCATAGCATGGAAGCGTCATGTGTCTTTGATTCGACCAATGTTGTAGCACGGTAGCGTCTTGTGCCACTTTCTCGCCTAATGTTACAGCAGGAAAGCGTGTTGTTTCCTTGACTCGAATAATGTTATAGCATCCAAACGCCTGTTATTTTTAATGCACTTTGTTTTTTAAATAGTTGAACATCCTTTACAGGAAGTTGCAGTCAACACCAGCATTTTACAGCCGTATTTGATGTTTTGGCAAGTTTTACGTTCAGCAGTTTGCCATTGCTTTCTGAACGACCGGCTCCCCTATCAGCACGTTGAAACCAGCGCGACATGGACTGCTGCCTAATAGGTCACCGCTGTGTTTCGAACGCGGGTAAGCGGCATTACGAATCGCATCCGCAACGGAGACCGGAGATGGCGTTGCAGTCTTTTTACCTTTTCTTATACCTGTGGTATTGGAGCGGCTTATGCCATTTTATCGGACAAAAGTCCACAAAAATGTGTCCCAAGGGTCATGATTCCATTATGAAAACGTTCATAAAATTGTGTATGATAAAATATTACCGCACCCCTACTCCTGTCTCACTCTATATTGAATACACAAGTTCTGTTGTGCTCCATTGTGGTTCCAGGAATTCCTTATCCTTCTTTTTAGGCTCTTATCGTGTCTTTTTCTTTCTCTCTCTCTCTCTCTCTCTCTCTCTCTCTCTCTCTCTCTCTCTCTCTCTCTCTCTCTCTCTCTCTCTCTCTTACTCACTCTCTCTCACTCTCGCATCATTGAAGTCCAGAACTTCACGCCAGCAATGGGCCACCTAGCAAACAACAGGTTCCGCATCATTGGAGTCCAGAACTTCTATACTTGACGCAATTTAGTCTGGCCGCACTGAATCAAGCCTTTATGATGTCCATACAATACAGACCTGTAAGATAAGATGTGTATTAAAAACAGCCCTATACGCATTGATACCGGAAACAGAGCTTCCTCCTTGAACTTTAATTGCTTACTGTTTAACGTTTTATTTCCTGAGTGGGATATCCAATTTTAAACAGAAACATTGACTTGTATAGTCATTTATTCATTCTTTTGGATAGCCACTGGTTACTTAGCTTGCGAAGTAGTTCCTTCGAGTTAATTAGTTGCTGTATGCTCATGCGTTGTAATTCGTTTTGTTCTGTGTTTCCACTATCTCTTTTGGTCTCATTAGTGCAATCGTTATAATATTGTCTTTTATATAGCCGGCTCCGTGGCCGAGGGGTTAGCAGCTTTCTCCGCTAACCCCGAATACTCTCGTCACGTGACGCGACGAGAATTAGCAGTGGTTCGAATCGCAAAAGTGACTTATGAGAGTATGGAGCCGGTCGCTCAGAAAGTCGTGGCGTGCTGATGAGCGTAATCTAGCCTAGGAATCAACATACAGCTGAAAGATGCTGGTGTTGACCGCAATATCCTGAAACAGGATGGAAACGTGGGGGGAAAAAATATATCGATTTGTATTGCTGGTATTTTGTATGTTAATGTAATTGTGATTTTTTATGATTTTGCATGTTTGCTTAATTTTAACTAATTTACACTTACTCCAAGGGTGAAAAACCCGAGAAGTGGCAACACTGGCTCAGTAAGTCAGGAATACGCATTGGGCACTTAAACATTTGCCATCTATTGAACAAAATGCCAGAGTTATCCTTTATTCTTAATCAAAATTTTTATTTATTCGGCCTTAGTGAAAGTAGACTAAATGAAAACATTTCACATGAGGACATGCTATTAAAGGGTATAAAGGTTTTAGAAGAGATCCCTGTAGGAAACACGAGACCAGCATAGCAGCCTGTGGCTCTAATTTATCAAATGTTCACCCTAAGCTAGACTTTGAAACTTGCAAAATAGAATTATTTGGCTGAATCTAAAACTTCAAAACCGCACACCCCTGATAAATGGCTACCTCTATCGAAATCCCAACGCTGGACACGTCTGGTAAGAAAACTTCACTGCCATGATGGATGAGGTTTTCACTTCTGCGAAGGAAATCATACTACTCGGAGACTTTAACATTGACACCAACAAGTCCAACATAATATGGGAAAATATAATTGCGTCATACGACTTCCAGCAAATAGTAAAACAAGCTACTAGAGTAACAAAATCATCTTCAACAATTATAGATCACATTTATGTAACTTTCTCAGCCAACGTGCTCATCACATTTCAAACTGACATAGACCAGTCGAAGGCTTCAATACCAAATGCTCCTTGCAACTTAACTTTCATGTCATCGTTTTACGAGAATAGATGCCCCCGGAATATTCTTTCCGACATACCGCTAATGACAATCACTGAAGTATTCACTTACCTCAGTAACATAGAAAACATAAACTTATCTGGGTTAGATGGAATCAGCAATCAGATTCTCCGTTGTGCTGAACCAGTGATCTGTGTATCACTAACCTACGTATATAATCAGTGCCTCACCAAAGGCCACTTTCCATCAGCTCTCAAAATCGCTAAAGTATATCCTATGCTTAAATCTGGATCATTGCACAATGGTTTCCTGAGCAGTTATAGACCCATTTCCATACTATCGTCACTATCTAAACCCATAGAAAAACACACCCAGAAAGTAGCATTACAGTATTTAGATCGCAACAAGCTTATAGTTGACAGTCAATCAGGATTTCGACCAAAATATTCTTGTCATACAGCCCTAACAAACATGACAGAAAATTGGCACCAGAATATAAATAACAACAGTCTATATGGAGCTGTGTTTATCGATTTCAGGAAAGCATTTGATATGATAGACCATGTCATTTTAATTTAAAAAAACTAGAGACAATAAAAATTGACCCTAATGTAGTGTCTCTAATAACATCTTTTCTATCAAACAGAAAGCAAGTAGTATCACGCAATAAATCCCTGTCTCAAACCATAACCTTCAATACTGGAGTACTTCAAGGCTCTATTCTTGGCCCTCTATTATTTGCCATATATATTAACGACCTACCTTTGCATCTCTCGTCGTCCTGCTACCTATTTGCAGACGACTGTACAGTGTATACAAACGCTGAAAGCTGTAATTTGCTGGAGTTGTCTTTGCAACAAATAATTAAATAATGTAGTTAGGTGGAGCTATGCGAACCGTATGCAAATTAACATCACTAAAACAAAATCTATGTTATTAACAACGAGACAAAGACTTCAAACTCTAAATTCACACAGATCACTTCAACTTCACGTCGATACCATACCAGTAGAAAGTGTAATTGAGCACAAAACATTAGGCCTCATCATTGATAGTAACCTAACATTTAATTCCCACGTTCAAGCGCTCACTAAACAAACAGCGAAAAAAGTCTACCAACTCGCCAAAATTAAACATTTCCTTGATGAGGACACAAGGAAAATTTATATACCTCTCACATACAGACACATTTTGACTACTGCTCTACAATCTGGGATGGTTTTTTCAATTCAAGCACCAGGCGACTATATTCACTTCAGAAACGGGCAATGCGTTTAATTTATAGCAAACATTTAATTGACAATCCTAGCCTGCATAAACGTCTCCAGTTACTACCACTCCGAAAACGCCTGCTTTTCAATAAGGCCAAACTAATTCGCAACATCCTACATCGGAATGCCCCAAATTACCTTTGGCCATTGTTTAAATATAATGCTAGACACAATAAAGGATTAAATATATTACACATTCCGAAGCCTAGGATAGACTTATACAAAACAAGCTTAACGTACTCTGCAGCTCAGCTGTGGAACAATCTTCCACAAGACATCAAAGCCATCACCAACCCCTATACATATAATCGCAAGTTATTCGAACACTGTCTCAGTACGGATTACCTTCCCCCCAAATAATAGAAATAATAATAGTAATAAAACCCTAGTATGCAATTATATTTCCCCATATTATGTTGGATTTGTTGGTGTCAATGTTAAAGTCTCCGAGTAGTATAATTTCCTTACCGGAAGCCAAAACCACATCCATCATGGTAGTGAAGTTTCCGTACCAGACGTGTCCAGCACTGGGATTTCGATAGAGGTAGCCAATTATCAGGGGTGTGCGGTTTTGAAGTTTTAGCTCTAACCACATACATTCTATTTCGCAAGTTTCAAAGTCTAGCCTACGGTGAGCATTTAGTAAATTAGAAACATAGGTTACTATGCCTGTCTCTTGTTTCCTACAGGGATCCCTTCTAAAAACTTTGTACCCTTTAATAGATATGTCCTCATCTGAAATGTTATCATTAAGTCTACTTTCACTAAGGCCGAATAAATGAAAATTTTGATTAAGAATAGAAGATAACTCTAGTAGCTTGTTAAATAAGCTGCAAATGTTTAAGTGTCCAAGGCGTATTCCTGACTTATTGAGCCAGTGTTGCCACTTCCCAGACATTTCATCCATGAAGAAAGTGTAAATTAGACAAAGTTAAGCAAAAATACAAGATCATAAAAAAAATCACAATTACATTAACTTACAAAATATCAGTAATACAAATCGATATGTAAATGACAATATTATAACGATATAACTAATTAGACCACGAATATAATGCAAACACGGAACACAACGAATTAAAGAACATACAACAAATAATTAACCTGAAAACAAAAATTACTTCACAAGCTAAGTAACCAACTGTTATCCAAAAGAATTAATAAATGACTATACAAGTCAATGTCTCTGTTTAAAGCGGAGTATCCCACACGGGAAATAAAACGTTAAACAGTAAGCAGAAGGAAGAACAGTGAAGACCCCCTCACTCACAGTAAAAACACAATGAAAAGTATTATAAAAGCTATACAGCTAAGTACTATCAATTAATATAAAGTCAAAACAAGTCAATGTTTGTAGTTGCTTATAACCTAATACGTTACTAGATCAAGTAGTAACAAAATATGCAGATAAACGTTCTAGGAGAGGCTCTTTCTTGTACCGAGATCCGGTGTAGCTTTGTGCTAACTTGCTAGTAAATACCAGGTTGTGTTGGTTGTTGGTATTTAGTTAGTTAGTTAGTCTTTCCTCTTGAGCCTAAGGCGGCGCATAGGGCAGAAGTCCTGTCTCTCCATGCTTGGCGGTTCGCTGCTACCTGTTGTAGATCTTGGATATTTACTTGGCCATTGAATGAGCCTTCTCTAATGATGGTTCTACGCAGGGTCTCTCTTGGTCTTCCCCGTTTTCTTTTCCCTACTGGTGACCATATGAGGGCTTGGTAGGGGAGTCTTGACTTGTCCATTCTGAGTACATGGCCGATGTAGTTCCAACGGCGTCTTCTTATGAAATTGGATACTGTGTCTTGCTTAGTCTCTTGTCTTATTTGTGAATTGGTTCTGAAGTCTGTCCAGCGGATGTTTAGAAGTCTTCTAAGACATTTGTTCTCAAAATTGTCTAATTTTTTATCTAAAGCTACCGTTGATTTCCAACTTTCACATCCATACGTTAACACTGGAATCACACAAGAGTTGAAGATTTTAAGTTTTGTGTGTTTGCTGAGTGTCTTTGACTTCCAGATGTTTGACAGCTTATTGAAGGCACTAGATGCCAGTGCGATTCTAGATGATATTTCTGGTGTTGAGTCCCCTGTAGATGACATTTTGCTTCCTAGGTATGTAAAGCTGTTGACTTTTTCAAGAACGTAGCTGTTCAATTTGGTGTCATCTGAACTGTTGGTAAGATCAATAGTCTTTGTTTTTGTGGTGTTAATTTGGAGACCAATTTGTCCTGAAACATTTTGGAGGTGGTTTATTTTCTCTTGGGCATCCGGGTGTGTTGAACTCAAAAGCACTATGTCGTCGGCAAAGTCCAGGTCTTCTAGAATTTTGTCAACCCAATGGATACCCATATTTGTGTTGTTTGTGCATTTGTGCATGACCCAGTCGATAGCTATTCCAAAAAGCATCGGTGATAAGACACAACCCTGTTTCACTCCTGTTTCTACTGAGAACCAGTCAGAGTTGCCTGTTTCTGTTCTTACGCAGCAACGTGTTTCTTTGTAGAAAGATTTTATGACGTTGGTATATTTGGTAGGAAAACCATAGATGTTAAGTAGATTCCAAAGTGAAGGACGGTGGATACTGTCGAAGGCTTTTTGAAAGTCGACAAAGTTGGTGATTAATTTCGACTGGAATTCTACGGAGTCTTCAATGATTATTCTGAGGGTGAAAATGTGGTCTATGCATGACCGTTTTGGTCTGAAGGTTGTTGGTATAGCGACATTATAAGTGCTTGACGAAGTGTAGCTGGGCTATACCGTGTGAGGTGCAACCATTCTGGGTTACAATGAAATGGGTACTGATGATGTCTCATGGGTATATAATGACTATCAACTAGAGCCTCTGGGTGGTGGCTAACAGGAGGTTGTGGTGGCACATCGTTGTTGCTGAGAATTGGTTCCTTTCTGGGGAGAATAGGGAAAATATCTTCGTAATTATTACCCTCCTGTGTGAAAGTATTTAACGGACTTGGTGTAGCGGTAGTGTCCCGTCTGGCTTGGATTTCAGGTGCAGTGGTTATGAGTGGTCTGCACACTTCTGTCCTATTGGTACTTGATGTGACGGGAGTATGTCGTCTGGCTTGAGTTTCAGGAGTAGCTAAAAGTGTCCGGCGCGATCCCGTATTGGATGTATGGTATGTCCGTTCAGGATATTTGATATTCTTGGCAAGACAACTGGTGCCCAATGTAGAGTGGGCAGGAGGTCCCACTAGCGAAATGGAAACTGTGGATATGTTATATGTTACTATATCCCAAGTGATGGTGCCTAGATCATTGTTGGTTTATGATTAGATGTATATTGAAAAAGGGGGGGGGGGGGGTCCAGGGACACCTTACCTTGATGTTTAGTTCCAGTTAACTCTTGAACAACTACTGAATGACTTTAGCGACAACCGTTATGTGAATAGGGATAGGTGAAACGTTAGATCAGACTCGCCATTCTTGATTCTCAATCTGTTTGACGGGCTGTTCTCTGAAAGGCCAGCTGACATTGGAATGAGCTTGATGCATTAATACTATCAACTTAGAGATGTTGATCTACTTAGTTGTATAACTAGGTAGCTAGACTGAAGATTGATTTTTCAGGGTTTTGATGCACATGAGCCAATGTTTGGGCCGAATACTTTCACCGATCGCTCTTACTTTCAGGTGTTGCCTGTTAGAACCAGCCTATTACTAAGTTGCCGGAAACCACTACGTGATCCATGGCGAAGGGTCACAATACCTACTTTACCACGCCTGACTGTGCTACATTATGCAAGAGGGAGAATCACCATGCATGACTCATACTCACCACGTGATTCTAGAACCCTGCAACAGCACTAGTGGAACTAGATGGTTTGTTTTTCCATATTAGAACTGTGATTAAGACTATTTCAGAATATAGTTCATCTACCAGAGCAATCTTGCCGGTGTATAATGAAGGTTGATTTACTACGGAGCTATGATGGCAGGCTCACTCCAGAGAGACTTACCAAGGTGGGGTAGGCACAGCTCTGGGAGCTCATCAAGTCCAAATCAATGTGTTTCCGCCTAAACGTGGGACAGACCAGGCAAAGATTGGCCCAAACCAAAGGGGCTGTAACTACGTTGGCACGAGTGTTCGGTCATGACTAGACCCACACCAGCTTGCGTATTTTCTTACTCGAACTCGAGGTGGTAGACAGGTAAACTCATCCTGACCTTTACGAACTTTGTATGCTGAATGTGAAATAGGTCTTGCTCAATCATTCGAACAACCGAGTCATAGAATTAGAGACCATGTGTTTTGTTACTAAGCTCAACCATATTTCAAGATGTGTGCAGGACTCTGAGGGAGTCTGAACATGTGACTGTGTAGTGAATAGTGAACTCAGTTACCGGAACATTGGTGTTTTTCTAGTGACTGTGTTGACTTGTTGCAGTGCTGATTCATTACCCAATCTGGGTTATACAATTCTACTACGGGACCATTAGGTTGGTCATGTGCTACGTCTAGAGAAATTTAGAGATCAACTGGGGTCGTCTCAGGGAAGAGGGTCTCCATACCAGGCTGTACTTTGATAACTGTGAAAGTTGGTCACAGCGATTCAGTGGGACAGAGCAGAGAAGTTCATCCAAGCGTCGGTGGTCCGAAGAGGTAGTTCCTCTGACATCTGATCTTAGCTCTGGGGACGGAGTGGTCTACAAAGGTTCCAGTCATCATTCTGGAAGAGGACCGGGTGAGTGTCGGACCAACTGGACGGATCATCTGTCTCAAACCTGCACGTCAGCCTCGTGATGACACACGAAGCATCTCTATCTCTGATTCTGTCTCTAACCTATCTTCTGCTATTGTAAATAGTTTATACTATCAGGGTGTTCATATCCTACCTATTGTCTTTAGGGTAGAATAAACTTTGTTGATGTTGACTGATTCTTTGTACAGTGATTGAGTGTGGTCTCGGACGATACCTCAGGGTTCATTGTCCCAAGGGAGAAGGTAGAGAATGGGGGTCTAGAATCTGGAGGGGCTTGTAGACTTATTTATACCATCTGAGGGCAACCACAGGGTAAACAGTGTATCTGCCCATCCAACCCCTGGGGTTAGAATACACGGGAGTGCTAAGGACCCCTTGGACTTGGTTAACTCTCAATACCCAAGGCAAACCTGTCACAGTCGCCCCCGCGTCCGTCGCCCGCGCTGGCCCCGACCACCCCGCCCGGTTTATATAAAGCATTATTAATAACCCACCTAGTTCATTACGACGACGATAAGCCCCTGGATTAGTTGTTAGGAGAATCAGTATTGATTTTTTGTACCACATTGTACATGTACATCTCTGTGTTTTTGTAAGTTTTGACATTTTAAAGACACAGTCGGTTGTCCGTTGTTAGCATCAGTAGATACCCCGCTACTCGTTACACCGATGACCGGACTTGTGGTCACTCGGGCGCTGACCGGTCAAGTGACTACTACGAGGTGGACTGCACCACCTTCTTTGCGCTTACTATTTACGCCGGCTCCTTCCGCTCCACCCTGTCCGAAGACACACACATAGGAAGAACCCGCTCCTCCCAAATCCTTAGTACATTTTTTTAAAATTTTACCCGCCAAAAACAACGAGCTTAACCCTTTTAATGCTACGTAATTCTGAGTAGCGTCCCGCCCAGTGCTAAATACTTTCTCCGCCGACAGCCCCGCCTGTGCTAAATACTTTCTTGACCTCTAAGAAACTGGAAATATCACGGCGGTGTTGACCATTTTTGTAACACCGGAAAATTTAAGCACTCCTAAACTGGGTAGGTTGGCACCATTGTTTGAACAAACACTTTTACAAAGAGATAAAACAACAAAATAGCTTATTCATGTTTTAAAAATGTTTAGTTTAAAGTTATTTTAATTATATATAAATAATAATGTATTAATATTAAGATATTAGGTAAAAGATAGAAAAATTAAAAAAATAAAATGTAACAATATGGTGGAATGACGATGTTACAGAAGCAATAACAGAGAAAAATAAACTATTCACATTATTTTAAAAGGACACAGACAATCGGAAGACCAATAACAAGATGGATTGATAGTGTAACGGAACATACGCAAAACAAGGAATGGAATGACAAAAAAGACCAAAGGAAAGTTAATAATTTAGTTGTTTGTGGAAGACCTCGAAGCAAGGTACGACACAGAGAGGTACATCACAATCCTTGCACATATATCTTGATTCCCGTCGTTTTTTATTTTTAGAGCACACCACACACTTTCTTGTTGGCCCCTTCTTCTGTGACGTTGTGGACTCTATTGTAGATGGGAAATGACGATGTACCAATCGTAGTGGCAGATCTTCGCTCCTTCGTCCCCCTCCACTCTTTCTTCTCTCCGTAGAATATTTTTGTAGAATTTCACGAATTAAAGATAAATGAAAATCAGCAAGAGGAATATTATTCCCCGTTACCAATTTGTACATGGAATATGCATTTAAAATAGACAGATCTAGAACATGAAAAAACAGTTTCTTGTACCACTTTACAGTTTTCCTAATTGACTCAATAGAACTGAGAAGCATGTCAGTCCGATCAACCGCGCCCATATTTTTATTGTAGTCAACAATGCACTTTGGCTTTTGTGTATTTTCTCCGGTTTTCCAATCTTTTTTCTCTGTTGGTACAATGTCTGAATTGTGACATGTAGACAGCATCCAAACTTCTCTTTTGTCGCACCATTTCAGGGCTAATAAACAGTTTGTAGACCTATAGCAAATTCCTTTTTTTAATAATTTTTCTTCCATTTTAGGCAAATTCTGTCTATTCTTTCTGACCGTGCCACATGCATTAGTTGCATGATCGTGAAGCCACATAAACAAATTAGGACTGGTGTACCAATTATCTACAAAAAGGGTATGCCCGTTTTGGAGATATGGTGCCAGTAAAGTAGTAACAATATCAGCCCCCTTCCCAAGACCTGATACAGTAATGTCACTGTTGACACCAGTGTAGACAATAAAATCTAAAATATAACCCGTTTTGCAGTCACACATAACAAATGTTTTCACACCAAATCTGCTTCTCTTTGATGGAATGTATTGCTTGAATGATAATCGTCCTTTGAACAAAAGGAGCGATTCATCAATAACAACATTCTGATATGGCGAAAATGCACTCTTGAACGACGTACGCAAACTGTCAATCACACTTCTAATCTTGTAAAGTCTGTCTCCGCCGGCGTCAACGTTGTTGTCTGCGAAGTGCAGCATTCGCAAAAGTAGTAAAAATCGATCCCGAGACATTACCTCGCTGAACACAGGAGTACGGAGCAAAAAGTCCTTTGACCAGTACTCAACAATTTTAAGTTTCTTTACTCTTGGCATTAGCATGCACAAAGCAAAAAAGCAAAAAAGTTCGTCATAATTAGTATCTGTCCAGCGGGAAAGACGAGCGCTAACAGTGTCAGGAGCATTCTCTAAAATGTTCTTGTAAAACCTGTTGCATTCATCAGCGATGCCTATAACAAGTGTTTCAGTGAAAAATAGTAAAAAAAACTCAAGCACTGAACTGTCCTTATTGACAGCCGCTTTACAGCCAGAGCTGGAATCATCAAAACCGTGTATAACCGGTCTCAAATCATTGGAAGTCCATGCCATTGAGTCGGTTTTCTGCCGTTTTGAGGGCATCTCCTCATTCTCACTGGACTCTGCTTCCGATGATGATGAGGACGCAGGACTGGCAAATAACCTCTTTTCAGTTACGCCGGTTTTTTCTTTCGATGTAGATGGTTGCATGATCTCGTCATCTTCGTCGCTCATTTGGAATTCATCTTCGCTGTCACTTCGTGAAAGAAACTCCATTAATTCTTCATCTATACGAACTGATTTCTTCGCCATTTTATAAAACAATTATGTGAAAAGCACAAATACTCTATCACAAACGCGGGGGTATTATCAAACCAGTACACCGTAGAAATTAAAACGCACAAAACAGGCTTGTTGCTGGTGAAACTGTCTTAACAACACATTATCAGCACACTAACGCCTGTTGAGCCTGTGAAATAGGTCATTTGGATCTAAAAATAGGTAACCTTTGTGCCCCATTCATAAACGCTTGAAAACGGCTATAGCCTTCTTGTATAGATGGTATAAACGGGTTAGCTCGTCCATAGCACCGGGGGGACAGATTACGGGAGGCGAGTCAACTCGTCAACAGCATCGTACCGCGATACGACTTAACTCGTCTATAGCCGCGAAAGGGTTAACAAGCCAAAGACACACTCCACAGGCACCACATACACCCAGCACCACCGCACCACATACTCCCAGCACCACGCCACCATCAGACACTACACAGCACCACGCGGTAACAACACCACGAGCACCACGTGGTGTGCACCACGCGGCACCACATTTTGGGGGGCCTATAGTCCCTGTATAACTACTGTCATCTGCAGACTGCATACTTCTGGTTTCCGGAAGAACAGCCTATGTTGAACGGAAGGCCCAATATACGGAAGTGAGGCTAAGCAGCCATGTGCAGGACGTGACGATTCCTTGGGTGAGCCCAGTACCAGAGCGCTGTGTATCGGCTCTGCAAGTATGGAAGCCTCCTTGGATGGCGGGGAATGCCCATGGTCTGCCCCTGCCTTCCCTTGAGGGCTGATCAGGATCTTTGGCTGTTCTATATGGACCAGCTGGGATGGGGTATAACACCACAACAGAGAGAGTCAAACGTCCTAAGAAACCCCCGGGATGGTTAACCCGGTCAACAAATGCCCGCAACAGTCGGATGTGTCGGCCTAACGGCGCAAGAACGCAGCTCTGCTGTAAACAGGCACAACGCAATCACATCCGGGAAAAAAAAAACTCCGGATGAACGAAGAAGAAGAAGAAGAAGGTGTTTTCATATTGATACTTATATAACATACATTCTGCTGAATCAGCTTTCGCGAAGGAACGGCTGCGAAATATCTGGGGGTCGGCATAATACAGACAACCATTGTGTGTGTAATAACATTTGCATATCGTGTCTGCATGAAAAGACGTGAATTTAGGACACTTCATTCACTATGACATGACCGATAAGGTGAAGGCGGCAATTATAACTGACCTGTTCGACTGCGGAAACGTCCTTTCAACTCGACAGTGAATAACTAACTAACAGAGAAAGAGAGAGATGAGAGTATAAGCGGTGAACCTGGATTAGAGCATTGCCAGACATTACCACTATGTGTATGTGTATGTTGGTGTATGTATAGATAGCATTTTATAAGTGTAAATCCTAGAAACTACTCATTCTTGATTGTATATTTCTAGCTCTCAGAGTGCGAGGTTATACGATCCTATTTCAGTGACAACGAGGGGCAACCTAGTGGGGGTGGGGGGGGGGGGGGGGGGAGCCTTAGCATTTGCAAAGAACACTGTCTCGGTTGACGCAAGGCAAAAACCTTATGCGGAGACCTGTATTCCTGTCATACAACAAGTCACATT